>PVPY01001518.1:0-29845 GCA_002982035.1 Fusarium algeriense | reverse complement strand
GTTGAATCCACTGGAGAACAGGCTAACAATGTTAGGCCATGAGGTGATTGTTTTAGAATCATGATCATAGCAAAGTTTATTGCTGCTAAGAGACTCGGTGAGGTTATCGCGGTTACAGTTGAAAGTCACAGTGAATGGATTCCCGTTAACTATTGAAGTATTCACCAGCAGTAAAGATAAACTCTCACCTCCCACGTGCGGGAATAAGCTTATAAATGCCACAAAAGTACAATGCTACTTCGTGCAATAACAGGTTTTGGCCTGTCTCTTGGATCTCTGTAAGATCTAATTGCAATGCCACTCTATCTTGTCCTGCAAACAAAATGACGCCTTCAGTCATGTGCCAACCGCATTCTCCCCACGCGCCCCCAAACCCAAGACAACCTTTGTGAACAGTATCACCATACTACCAACATAATAAATGACTGACGGCACGTGAGTTCAAAGTGTCTATACAAAATCTGTATTACTTCTGTCTATTGCTGGTTTACTTGGCAGACGCACCAAAGAGAGCCTCGTGCACATCATAGGTATACTCCAAATCCCCGTGCCAGTAGTTGGCTGTGTCTGCCTTGGAGTACAGCCACGCCTGGTCAACTGCCTTTACCACCTCGTCGGGCAGAGGACCCTTTTCCACAAGCTCAAGGTTCTGCTCGAGCTGCTCAATTTTGGACATTCCAATAATAATTCCATCATTGCCGTTTGTGACCTTCAACGCGGAGTGGTGGATGATCCATCGCAGAGCTGTCTCAAGCATGGTCAGTCCGTTCTTGTCAACAGCTTCCTCAATAACCTTTAGAGCCTTGAATGTGCTCTCTCTGAAGTAGCGATCGCGATAGGCTGTACCAATCTTGCTCTGGTCAGAGAAACGGCCGGTCTCAGGCTTGATGTCCATCGACTTAATCTTGCCAGACAGGAGACCACCAGCGATCGGGTTATACACGACAATATCGAGGCCGTATCTCCTACAGGCTACAAAGAGCTCTGCCTCGATAGAACGGGTGAGACAGTTGTACATGCCCTGGTAGACCGTGGGCCGGACCCAGTTGTTGTACTTGCAAATCATGACAACCTCTGCGACCTCGTACGCGGTGAAGTTGCTGATACCGAGTTTGACAAACTTTCCATCCTTGTGTAGCTTGTTGAGAGCTTCGAGGGTTTCTTGAAAAGGCGTACCACGGTCAGGACGATGGAGGTAAAGTAGCTAATACGGGTGTTAGTGCATGCGACTAGACTCATTGGGACATGCCACTTGCATCGATGCAGTCAGTTCCCAGCTCCTTCAGACTGGTTTCAACCGACTCAATGACCTTATCGTATGTGTTCTCGCCTGGCTGGAAAGGATACTTGACCTTTGTGTCCACAATAAGTCCTCTTTCTTTCCAATTCGTCTGCGAGCCAGTCCAGCCCTCCTGTTTGCCGCCAACATAGATGCGGGCAGTGTCGACTTCGTTGTAACCCTTACTTTGAAAGAGATCAAGGGCTTTGTTGTAAGTTTCCGGATCAAAGATACGCGCGTCGAGCTGTTCAGTGCCAGGGGGTCCGAAGGTCATTAGACCTAGGATAACCCGAGGCTTAACGTTCTGGGTTACGAGAGGCATTGCGGCTGTTGGTGGTATTTTTTTAGATGTTTTAATTCAAGGCTACGAATAGTTGGAGGGGCCAAGCTCTTTATAGTTTCTCGGGAATGATTGACGTCGGAAATGTGACTCTTAAACTCCAGCTCTTCCTTGTCGTGCCTTTCCGCGACTTCCAGCTCATCATAGGCACCCCACCAACGTCTGCGGCTTCGGGCGGGGTATGTTTTCGGTAGATAGTTACAGTCAAATGAGCACCATGAGAGTTTAATCGGATGGACATCCGAGACGTTTATTTACTGGCCAGTACAGGGTATTGGTGGATTATTAACGCTGTACGTTTCAGGCTTTGGTCATCGATCGAATTGCCGCGATAACAAAAGGAGCTGAAGGGGTTGAAGCTCCCAATAGCTACTTATCAGGGTTAGCCTCATGACGTAGATTCACGATTGTTGTGCTTTGATTCATAATCTCATCGGACTTAAGCCCGGGTAGAACTCTATGGCCGCTGAAATGTTCAAAACAACAGAATATCGTCTTATAAGGTCTGAGTCACAGCTGAACAAGAACCCATGATGTAGCTCACGGTGACTCGTGGTTCCGTATAACCTATGTTCTGGTGAAGCAGTCATTAAAACTTAAAATGCTGGACAAGCAATGACCATCAGAGTCAAGGACCTGTAAGCCTGGACCAGATTGACCCTACTTATTTACTAGAGCTTTCCAATGAGAAGATCAATAGTTTCAAAAAAGCATCAAGAAATCATCTGTTGAAAAGCGTACCATTGAGTAAAGTATCTAGCAGGTGGATATGAATTTCGATATCATTAAACTTGACCGGATAAATATCGGCGACTGATATTCCGCACTTCAACTCCAAAATCCAATTGTCGCGATTAGATTCTGAGCTTCCCAATTGCCGAGTCGATTCCCCGTCCTCCCACCTGTGAATGTGCCATTCCAAACATGCTTTTGTGAGATTCAATTGGTGTCTCTTTCGTATCAAACATTGGCTAATTGCCTCAGGTTCTCCTCCTCATAGATTAATTCCATCATGAGGGCGCAATTGGCCCGCCATGCTCGACGGGTCCTTATCCAACAAGTCCGATCCCCGTCTTTCGCTGTCTATTCCGCTCCCCTTCGACGAAGATGCACTCCTAGGACAATGAACAATGGCTACACAAGACGATTCTTCCTCGACGGTCTATTCTCGAAAGCACCCCGAGAAATTCGGCAACCCGAGTTCGAGCCAGGATGGCAGAAGATTATGATTTGGAGGAGTCGCATGCTCGATAATTTACGGCCTCCGCCCGCAGAAGAGCTCATCCAGGCATGGAAATCTTTCTTTGAGGGAAAACTGTCAAGTCGAATGGCATTGAACGGTACACAAGCAATGCAATGCCGTAGACTCCTCGAATATCTCGTGAAGGAACGCAAATTTCCGACCCAGGCCAAGATTGAGATCCCCGAGATTTTAAAAGCCCTCACTGCTCTTGAGAGCCTTCGACCTCGCGAGAGAACTGAGCATCATCTAGAGCTTGCCAGAACTCTCTGGTCCGCCATCAATAATCCGAAGCTGCAAAAACCGAATTGGGTAACTAGTGGTTCATTATGGTCGCAATATCTCACTGTGTTATGTACTTTTGGTGGATCGAAGGAAGCTCTTGAAATTGCCTACGCGAAATGGAACGACATCATGGAGTTCTGCAAAAAGAAGACAAAAAATCCAATATTATCCTTGGCCGACGGGCTAGCCAGGGACGGTTGCGAAGAGGATCTTGTCGAGCTGATCAACTATGCCGAGAAGAACGGCTATCCCTATGACAAGCACCTTCAGCGTGTTTTAGTCACTTATTATGCTCAGAACAACCGAGTCCCCGAGACAAAGCAATGGTTCGAGAAGCCGCTCTCATCGGGAAGTCCCTCGAACAAGATTATACCCCTGATTGCAACTTTCGCTGCGCGCAACAATTTGGAAGGATGGGCGATCCCTTATTTCCTTGAGATAGGCAATAAACTTAACGAAAAGCCGGAGAAGCATTACTGGGATAGCTTGTTGCAGGCGATTCTTATCATCGGTAAAGGCCTGCCAGAGGTGGAAAAGATGATCTCTCATATGGAGAGTTCCCAGGAGGTCATTAAGACGAACACAGCCACCATCAATAGTCTTCTCCGAGCTGCTCTAGGGATGAAGGACTCTTTATTAGCTGAAGAGATCCTCTCGCTTGCTACAGACAGGGGCATTCCTCTGGATGGCGAGTCCCACCTTATTCTCATGGAGATGAGACTTCAAGCAGGCTATCTGCCGGGAGTTCATGCGGCATACAAGAAAATCACACATCACGAGCCCTGGCACGTTCAACCTGATCTGTGGTGGGATTTCGGGCGATTGGTAAACGAGTATATGATGATTCTTACAACACAATCGACACCAAATTTCAAGATTATTGGCGAGATTATCGAGATGTGTGAGGAGAATCAGGTACTTCTCGAGCCAGAGACGGTTGCTTCGCTGTGTATACGATTCTTGGAGAATGAGCAGCACTTCGACGTTATGGACATATTGTCTGTGCACTCATTCCAATTCAGCGCCGCGGAGAGAGAAGTTATTCAGGATGCATTCACCCAGTTTTGTGTGAACCGCGAAACGAGTACTTCGCGGGCATGGAACGGGTATCAGATCTTACGGCAGTTCTTCCAAGATCTCAGCTTTGAACATCGTGTGCAGCTGATGGAGGCATTCTTCGAGCGAAAACGCCCCGATATGGCCTCTCATGTCTTTGGCCACATGCGGCAGCACCGAAATAATGACTACCACCCCAAGCGTGAGACATACATCTCGTGTTTTGAGGGTTTCTCGCGATGTCCTGATGAAGAGCCCCTGGAAATTGTTCATAACATGCTCAAGATGGACACAACAGTAGAGCCCAATACCCAGCTTTACACTTCTCTCCTGTTAGCTCATGCGGCTTGTGGGAAGACCGCTCAGGCCATGGACTTTTGGCAAGCAATCACAGCGTCCCAAGAAGGCCCATCCTATGCCAGTTTAGAAGCTGTGTTCTGGGCTCTTGAGCGTACACCGAATGGCTCAAGGCAAGCTCATATCATCTGGAAACGGATACAAAGTATGGACATCGATATACCGCCAGCAGTGTACAATGCATATGTCGGTGCCATTGCTGGCAGTGGAGAGGAAAACGAGGTTAAGGATCTTATCGTGCGAATGGGCTTGGCGACTGGGGGTGAGCCAGATGCAATGACGTGAGTTCAACCCACCACCTACTGATATAATGGCATCGCTAATTTGTGATAGACTGGGCATAGCATTCAACGCTTTACCAGGGCAGACGCTACAATCGAATTTCAAGGGCTGGGCTCAAACGAGATATCCCGAGGCATGGGCTAATCTAGAGTCCAAGGGCAAGCGGCTCAACAAGGACTCGCTGTGCCAATACAAGCTCAACAGGATAATAAGAGCTTGAATGCATCACAAGATATTACATAAAACGAAGAGATGTTTGGATGTAGACAATTGTATCAATATGTTACATAGAGGTTGAGGCTGTTATACATAAGATATGACCACAAATAATGACCATGTCAATCATCCCAGACAACAAAAACGCCGGCATAGAACAAGTCGTTTCCCTTTCTATATACGACTGGTCTACTTTTCGCGTGAGAAGAACTGATCTCGGAGCATCTCGGGGTGCGCGTGCACGCTGGGGTAGATACCCATGCCCTGTACTCGGCGGACCATCTTGGCCACCTTGCGTTGGTTGACGGGTCGAAGACGGGTGAGATTTGAGTGGTTGATCATTCCAGATGTTGATGTGAAATGCTCGATAAGAGAGAAGTTCTAGGCAACATATTAGTGTGTGTACTATTGTGGTTGGCGATATAAACGCACCTTGTACATATCAAGAGGGCTGATTCCAAGAGCATCAATAACATCGTTGTTTCGCACAGTCTTCTTCCTCCACTTCTGCATCTCAACAGGACTCAAATCGTGTGGCGAGTAGACATCACCAGCTTCCCATCGTCTCGGCATCTGCCTCAGGAAATCGTTTGACATCTTCTGGTTCTTGAGAAACTCCATCTGCGCCGTCTTCTCCATAGTGTACGAGTTTGTCCGCGACTTGTATCGCTCTAGAAGTCTCGTAGCAGCATCTCCGCGTGTACCTCGACTAGGCCCACCCTTGCTACTGCTGTTTAGACTGGCCAAACGGCTGGTATGTCCTCCAGAGGGGGGGTGTCGGCCTGGAGCTGAAGTAGCTGCTGTGGTGGAAAATGGGCGGATGACGCTTCGTGCAATCTCTGAGGCCGTCGAGGGCGCTGGCAGTTGAGGAGGCATTTTGGGCGATCGCAATTGAAGCCGTCGGTTGAATTGGCGGCTGCGAGGCTCTAGAGCTGATTTTGGTGATGTTCCATCGTTGGAGGTTTTTCGACCAAGCGGAATGCGGCGGGGCAAATTCCGCGACTCCACTCAGATTTTATCGTTTTCTCATCCAACCTTGAGCTTTTGTATAGCGGGACAGCAACTATTTCCTCCATCAACACCTGCGACAACGCATAAGAAAAGCCATCGAGAAGGATTTAACGAGTGCTTAATACTAGGAGACGAACAAATACCGCAATAATGGTCCGAAAACTCAAACATCACGAGCAGAAGCTCCTCCGAAAAACAGACTTCATCACATACAAATCCGACAATGGCCATCGCGACAAGGCCGTCATGCGACGGTACATGATCCAGAAGCCCGAGGATTATCACAAGTACAACCGTCTCTGCGGCGTATGTTACCTCTGTTCCAGGCGCACACTCCTTATACTAACAACTGCAGTCTCTGCGCCAACTCGCCCATCGCCTTTCCCTCCTCCCCCCCGAGAACGCAACCCGCCGCAAGCACGAAGAACTCCTCCTCAACAAGCTCTACGACATGGGTGTCCTTTCCAGCGCTTCGAAGCTCTCGGCCGTCGAGAACAGCGTTACCGTCAGCGCCTTTGCACGCCGTCGCTTGCCCGTCCTGATGACTAGGCTGCGCATGGCTGAGACCGTGCAGGCAGCAACAAAGATGATCGAGCAGGGTCATGTTCGCGTGGGAACAGAGACGGTTACGGACCCCGCGTATTTGGTCACAAGAGGTATGGAGGATTTCGTGACATGGACTGTGGGAAGCAAGATCAAGAGGAACATCATGAAGTACCGCGACCAGCTAGACGATTTCGAGTTGCTATAATCATGATATCTGGAGGCTCAATGTTGAGAAGACGAAGGGGAGGAAAATGCATGGGACGATTGGAGTTTTGGTGTCTTTGTATGTGTTCTTCGCTGGGGAATTGCTGCTATGATGGTTCAAAAGTTTGAGGATGGATGACTCTATTTGCGATAATAGATTTTTGGTCAAATCTCGAAGCTATGGTTTCGTTGTATAGGGAAAACATCTGTGACAGATGATATGGGCAGCTCTTTTCTACCTTCTCTGGCTTCCAGGCGCTGTTTCCAGGTTTCTGCCTGACATCCTCCCTGGGTCAACCAAAATCTTACCAGGATGGCGTCATGAACGACCAGGAGGGCAAACCCTGAAACAGTGTGAAGGGAATCTTTTCACAAAGGAGCAATTGTCCCAACAGTTCAATTGGTCAAGATAGGTAGGTCAGGTCAGTTGAGATAGCTGGGTATAAGATAAACCAGGGTTACAGACATTCTGCCAGGATCAGCAATTGCAAAAGTACCTCCACACTGCAGAAACAATATCATGCTACCACACAATTGATATGCTAGGAATAATAAAGTGACAATCATGATTGCTGTTGGACGCCTTCGGCCCCGCTCGGCTCCGTATCCGGGAGGCGGAGGGCTTACAAAACGAACCGAGTCCCGTGTGGGCGTCTAAGTCGAAAGCCCCCCCCATCCTCTATATAAAGCATTTCTTTCCCCTTATATAAACCCACATGCACATACTTCACTGCCTTGGTGTTTAGATCCCTGTGACTCATTGCCCATCATGGCAGTTCTTTCAACCCTCAAGGAGCTCATAGGGTGCCTCACTGGCCCCTATCTTTTCATGGGAATAGCCATGCGCTTCCTTCCTGGCACTCTCCTCGAGGTTATCAGAAACAAAGACTTCCGAACATTGTTCTCGCCATCTCGATTTAAGGATGTTTGGTTCGGCAACTTCTGGGCTTTCATCGGGCCACAGGTCAAAGCCAACGCAGAGACCCGTGTCATTCCATTACTCGAAGGTCGTGTGAAGGATGGCCATATGGGAGATGAGGTTGTTGGAGAGCCCATTCACGGTGTTGTTCTTGAGATCGGTGCGGGGACCGGAATGTGGGCGGATGTGTTTGCCAAAGTCAACGTTGGAGTGAACACCGAAGGAGACGCTGATGGAGAATTAAGAAGAAGAAAAGGAGGCAATGGCTTGACCCGCGTGTATGGCATTGAACCAAATCCCAAGTCTGCGGCAACTCTCAGAAGGCGAGTGAAGGAGATTGGACTTGACGATATTTATGAGGTTGTCCCAGTGGGTATTGAATCCCTCAACGACCCAAAGGCTTGGGATGGGCGCATTGAGCCGGAAAGTGTCGATTGCATCGTCACTATTTTGTGCCTCTGCAGTATTCCTGAGCCTGAGAAGAACATCAAGCTCCTGTATCAGAGTCTTAAGAAAGGGGGCCGATGGTATGCCTACGAGCATGTGCGGATCAATGAAAACAGGGGGGTCCTCCTGCGTGCCTATCAATGTGAGTCAGTCATCCAACCCCAAAAGGACCATTGCTGATAACGATAGGGGTTACTGGTCTTGTGTGGTCACAAGTCATGGGGTCGTGCCGCATTTGCCGATCCACAGGCAAGTCATTAAGGGAAGCTGGGCCTTGGGAGAAGATCGATCTAGCACAGCCAGAAGGCGAAGCCAGATTTGGTCTTCTTCCTCATGTCCTTGGAACATTGACCAAGTAAAAGGTGACCATAGTATTTCATAGGTATTTGAATATTTGTCGCGGGAAACATGATATGAGTTATGCATTATGGGTATCAAATCAAATGCGCCAATGCCCATCACAGTTCGTCGTCATCATCGTCATCTGAGAGAAATATCGAAGTCCTTATGCTCGATCCCTGAGCCTCTGTCTTGATCTTCTTGTCATCCTCAATCTTGGTGTCGACAGTCTCCAGCTTTGTAGTCTCCGTCTTCGCCAATGCATCATTTGTGTCGTCCTTCTTGATGTCTTCTTCTTTCAGGATCAGCTTGGTGTCCATCTTCTCGTCCTTGACCTCTTCTTTGGCACTGGTATCATGCCTGGTCTCCGTCTGAGCAGCGTCTTTCACAACCTCTGCCTTAACTATGCCTTCCTGTATAAGCTTTGCAGCTCTCCTCTTATAAAAAGTGTCTAGGCAATTTCTCCTTGCCTCTGTGCCCCAACTCTCCACAACGAGTGCAAAGTCTGTTGCGTTAGCGAAGCCAAACTCTCTAGCCATTTCACAGAAATGTCGGAGCATAACCTCTTCGGGAGGGTTGTACATGCTGTGTAGACCGTCATCTTGCTCGTCATCACTCTCCGCGAAGAGGGCGCTCTGTCCATCGAGATCTCCAGAGGAGTATGTAGTCATGACAGCTCGTCGCGAGAGTTGTTCCTCAACTTTGGACGTTCCAATTACCTCACTGTTGTCGTGTGTATACTCGACACCGGCAGAAGTGAGGATGGCTTGGATCGCGTCGCTTTTTGGCTTTTTAGCCTTTTTGGATTCAATCATCCGTTGCTGGTTCTCTGCTGTGAGCAGCGAGGCTAGTTGGCTCATGCCACCATCTTCAGCATCTGTTTCTTCATTCTTGACTTCGGCAAGGTCCTCTCCATCCTTGGCCGCCTGCTCCATGTCGACATCTACAAGATGCACGCCCGCCTTGGCTTCGGCAATGTTGGTCTTGTTTACAATTTCCTGCAATAACCCACTATCATTATGGTAGGTGAAGATGTTGGCAAGACCAAATATTTCGCCCTTTCGATCAGTGTCTTGTTGAACACCCTTGAAATAGCGACGTTCAGATGATGCGGTGTAGCCAATGTTTGCCTGCTGCTGCTTGTAGATCTGACGCGCATACACAATTTCCTCTACTGTCCCGAGTGAGATGAGACGGAAGACCTCAACATCACGGGTCTGGCCAATACGGTAGGCTCGATCCTGAGCTTGCAGGTCATAAGATGGATTCCAGTGAGGATCAACAATAACCACCTTGTTTGCAGAGGTAATGTTGAGTCCGACACCTCCAGCTTTGGTTGAAATAAGGAAGACAAACTGCGTCGGGTCGGAGTTGAATGTGTCAACAACTTCCTGGCGCTGGTCGTAATTCAATGAGCCATCCAGGTAGCTAACAGTGTAGCTGGTATTGGTGAATAAGTGCTGCAGAATACGAAGAAGTCGCACGCTGTGAGAGAAGACAAGCACCTTGTCGCCATTTGAATGCCAGAATTTGAGCAACTTCTTCAGAACTTTCCATTTTCCACAAAACTCAGGGTTCACAAGATTCTTAATCCGATCCCGATTATCGTAGACATATTTCCAATCATCAGGCAAGCAAGTTCGAAGAGTTTCGAGATCTGACTCATGCTTACCTTCCACGTCGGTGGTTTGAGGCACGAGGAGAGTGAGATGATTTGCCATCTTTTGCAGTACTATCATACTGGGGAAAACAATATTTTGCCAACGGACGCCGCTAGAAAGGAGGCGATCGCAGCACCATCCTCTCTTCTTATCCCCGCAGCAGGATTCAGAAAGACTACGAAGAGTATCAATATCCGCGCTCTGCAGAAAGTTCTCGTACGCTTCCCTCTGGAGATCTGTAAGGGGACAGAAGACGACTCGGTCGGTCTTCTTAGGTAGTTGCTTCGCTATAATAGTCTTCATTCGCCGAAGGAAATATTGCGGTAGTAGATTGTGTACCAGCTTGTCGGCTGTCGTTCTTGCCAGACTGAGCTGGGCCTTGGTAGCATCGTGAGACTGTCCAACAGTCAGGGGCTTGGTAACTCTTTGCGTCCATTCTGAAAGAGTTCCAAAGTGTCCAGGATTGGTCCAGTCTAGTAGTGTCCAAAGCTCTTCGTATCGGTTTTGAATCGCCGTTCCTGTAAGGCCAAGACGACAAAGTGCGTTGATCTCGTTTAGAGCCTTTGTTGTTTCCGAGTATCTGTCCTTCAGCCGGTGACATTCATCAGCAATCACAGCGTCCCACTGAACCATGTTGATTGAGCTTCGGCTGTTCTTGTATGTGTCGTATGTGATGATCATAATTTCAACTCGACCTGCACGGGCGGTACTCAGCGCATCCTCCTTGTTATGTCCGTGGAACAGGTCAATACGCCACCAGCCCCAACGGTTTAGCTCGTTCTTCCAGTTCGCAATCAGAGAGCCAGGGCAAATGATCAGTATTCTCGGGTACCATCTGTCAGGGTACTGGCGAATCTGCCGTAGGCGCTTTGCGTCACGCTCATCGCCAGTCTTGCCAAACGCAACAGTTAGAAAGGCAGCCACTTGCACCGTCTTTCCAAGACCCATGTCATCTCCTAGTATACCGCCTTCTTGATAGACAAATTTTCTGTGCAGAAATGAAACACCAGCAATTTGGTAGTCTCGAAGGTACTGTGCAATGGATGCTGGAATGAGTCCTGCCGATTGTGGAAGCTCAATATCCCTGTAGGGTCGTGAAGGCTTGATTCCACCGCTCTCACTGAACTTTGGTCGCTCTTCCAGTTCTCTGAGCCTTCTGGTTTCTTCGAAGTGTATTCCCGAATAATCGGGAGGTACCATAAGAGCATTATCGTGGTGAAGTTTCCTCTTAGTATCAAACCTACGCCGTCTCTCGATCAAATACTCTGGTAAGCCTGCCAACTCGTAGTCGTCTTTTGGTGCCTCATTATCGGCGTTTACATTGTCGCCTTTCTTCTTGCGAGTTGACTTTCGTCCACCACGACGTTTCTTGGGCTTAGTTGGTAGATCATCTTCGTCTCCTGTCCATTCAACCTTCTCCTCAATCTCGACGTCATGTTTCCTTTTCTGTGCGGATTTCGAAAAGGATGAATTGTTGTCCCCGGACACCGAAGCTGTACCGTCATCGTCAGGTATTTCTATTACATCTGGTGGTACTAGAGGCATATCGAAAAGTGAGGTTAATGGTTAGGTGCACGAGATGTTGAATGCGTGACAACGCGTCTTCAACGTCATATAGAGCGAAAGCACGTGACTGCAGTTAAGCACTTAAACATTCTGTCATTTTGCTGTGGCTTCAATTGACAAACTCTCAACCAATTGCTTGGCGTGACTATGATGGAATCAAGCTCATTAACCTCCAAAATAAGATGCGCGTATCCGCGATTCTAAGAATTTCGTCTTTTGTGGACATTCGAAAAATCGAAGCTGAAGCATTAGCTCCACCCTTGTTTCTAACTGAATCCATTGACGCACAGCCACAACGATCGCCCATGATGAACCCGCTCGACAATGCCAAATGATCCTGATGAGTCGGCAATCGCGAGTTTAGTGTTCCCTCAGGTCTTTCATTCTGGATCTTAGCCACGGATCCAAACAACAAACTGGGCAAGGCAAACATGATCAAGTTTGTATTTTGGTGCTACTGTTTTCATCTAATTAACGGTTTGAGTTTGACGTGTCTTAAAAAGTGTCCGCCTATGGATAGCGCATTGTCCATCGAGAACAGGGGACCCATGTTGCTCATATCTGCCGATACAAGTTTGTACAATGGGACAAAGAACATTTACTTGTTTGTTGCTTTGTCACGTCGCGAAGCAAATGGAAAGGAAAAGAGAAGCATTGACGAGTTAAGGAATTGTTGGATTGACGGGTATCGAATTAATTACTAAAAAGCCCAGTGCATTATTGCCTTGAGAGCCAATCCAACATACGCCTCCATCATGTCGTAACTAAACAAAGGAAAAGAAACTTGAATCGCGCCCATGCCAGTCGTAAAATCAGCATCCAGCGCCAAGCGCGGAACACCGGCGTAAGGTATCAAAGCGAGGAAAACAATCTGCACAACTCGACACAGCGTCTTCGGCAGGCAGCATGCGCCCGGCTTGCTCGGCAGTCATTGGTGTCTTGGCCGTCAGACAAGGTGTCTCATGGATAATGACAACCGATGGCTGACCAGTCGTCGGCGATTAGAAAGCGGGGCGGACATCATTGAAGCCATCCGGGAAGCGCCGCGAAGCTGAGAAGCGAGGTGCGAAGAGGCTTAGTACTTCAGAATGATGTACAGAGCGTGGATGATACCGGGGATGTAACCTGGAGCGGAATGTTAGTAAACTGCTGAGCAATGTGCGAGGGGAGGGTCAAGTGATGGGTTAGCCTCGAACCACGGAGCGGTCGGATGCGGCTGGATATTGGAGGTTGGGATGAGACAAGAGGAACGTACCCAAGATGGTAAGGAGGATGTTGATGAAGAAGTCGGCACCACAGCCACGCTCGAGGAAGACACCCACGGGAGGGAGGATGATGGCAAGGAGGATCTTGCAGATGTCGCTAATAGAGTTGTTAGAATATGTCTTGTTGGTTGTTTATATCGACCACAACGAATCGAGTATTCCATCCTGAGCTACCATAGCAATCATGTTGCGACAGCCCTAACTGCGGATCTCTCGGGATGACGTCGCAAAGTCGAGTGTGGTTGAAGAGGTCGAGCTTACCTAGCAGTGAAAGGCATGTTGTCTGTTGTGTGAAGACGAGGTGTTACTCGAAAGATGTGTATAGTAAGTGGTATTTAAGTGTGAGAAGAAAGAATAGCTTCGTTAGACAGAGTTTGTATGAGATGTTAGGAACAGGTTTGTAGTTGAGAGGGAGATGGTTTGTCTTTTATACAAGGCTCCGTCAAATGGAACGGGCGGGCCAAGGACGGCATGGCATCACATCACTCATTACACACCCATTCATCACCTTAGAAGGCAATCACTGCCAACCCAATTTCGTTCCGTAAGGTAGCTTCCAACTTTCCCTGACCAAGTAACATCCAATTCAAGCGTCCGCGCAACCGAAACCGCACGCACCTTCTTTCTGGGCACTGCGTCATCGACTGGCAAGGATGAGTGAGGCAAGCCACAGGGTCGATGGGGAAGAACAGAGCGTGGGCCAAGCAAAATGTGCCCTGCTTTCTCTTTCTTCCGCATGACCATTGTACTAGGGTACATCAATTTTCAAAATTGGCTGCCGGGTGAGCCCGCGCGGAAAGAAAAACAATGGGTTACCTCACGAATATCACAATAATAAAATGCTACTTTAACTGTATTATCACTATTAAAACTTAATAGACTTTGTAGCAATAACTCTAGATATCTGTATGTCTTAATTCATCAATCTTGTATTCCATTTCGATTATTCTGTTCATGATAAGGTAAGCGACAGTAAGCAATGGTATAAGTGCCCTCGCTTTTCCTTCCATCACCCCAGCCAACTTGTCGCAAGTTGACAAGGTTCCTCGGGCTACGTCATGAGGCGAATGTCCCAGTGTGGCTGGGGCGAGCCTCAAATGTCAATTGGACCAGATCTTAGCGAAGTGATTGACGATGTAGAAGATTCGTTAATCGTTGTGGCTGAGTTATCGAAATCCTTCATTCTCTATGCCAAATTCAACCTCAAATCTCGATATAGATATTGGTATCATGTGCTATGGCCACTCTAAGCCTCTCTGATATCGTAACTGGTCATTCCACTAAAGAGATGGTTCATGATTCGAGATGTTATGCAGTGTGCCTGACAAGCAAGATTACCTGACACTCAATTGTGTAATCAGCACGTTACTGGGTGACTACCACTAAAAGATGCCGAGTCTACCGTCCCCCAAGCCCTTGCAAGGTCAATTCTTAAAATGCCCTGCCCGAAAGGGAAACATGATTGTTGCTAAAAAATTTCTTTGCCCATGCTCAGGGAATAAAGCGCCTGGACATGCACTACAGATTTTAGATTAAACTGATTTTGACGTGGCTTGTCAAGGTCTCCGCTGGCTCAGCTTGGCTCTTGGCTGGTCAATCTCATGTTTCAGAAGATTCGAGCGCACGCGTCAGTGCCAAGCATTAACTGAAGTTCCAAGCCCTCTATCACGGCCTCACCGGCACTTGCAGGTGGAGGGCCAAGAGAGGACGAGTCGCCAGCCCCATTTCGACAAGTCTGGCCCTCCCTCGCCTGCAATCTCTCTTTCTTACCGTCTTTCCAAGGAAAGTGTCGCGATAAGGATGAGTCCGTCTCAAAGTCTAACTTTGGGTTATGATCTCAGAAGATGATACGATGATATCAGTGTTAGCACATCAATAATCTGGGGTTGTAAAGTTTGGACCCAGCTGTGCTGAACATGCAGGGTTGTGGGTTACGGTTCGCCCAATGGCGATCAGTCCTAGGTGAGTTTCGCACTGGCAGACGAAGGCCGAGCCATTGGTTATCGTACTCAGTCCTCGGTATGGTTAGGCGTGAGAATGGCACTCGCCAGGATCATTGGCCCTGATATCAAGTAACATCATCATCAGCTATGGGACAATGTTATCCTCTCGTATTGCAGATAAACTGCTCAGCTGTCGGCTCTTATTCGACCAGTAATCTCTGAATATTGCCTTCCTACAGCCCGTTGGCAAATGAACTTGATGCCTTGATGTATGACCAATTCGTCCAATCATATAATACACCTACTGGGCCAAGGCAACTAAACCAACATCGAGAACATGTCATTGTGAACATGTTGGGGGACTAATAGTCTGCGTATCCCAAGACTCAGTTCAGCGGTCTCAGTGTTCGACCAAGCCCAGTACATCGAAATGTAATGTTATGTACACAATACCTAATCACCCTCAATATTGCATTAGAAGGTTACAGTATTTACTACATAATAACATAGCTACAGTCAGCCTTAAAGTCAGGAGATAAATTTCCTTATCACAATTACGACTTGCCATATGAAAAGGCTTGAATAACATGGAACCCAGACATGATGTTGCGAATGTATAGGGTATTTCACCTCCACTCCCCGGCTGTCTTCCCCATGCAACATGGTGAATGTTACCCATGAAGAAGAGGAATAAAGGAAAATAGATTGGGTCATAGAAATAGTAGACCTGTATATGCTTGCCGTAAGTCTGAGTCCGTGTTTAATTATCGAACCAATGGCAAATCAAGGCTTTGTATTCATTATTATGTATTCTTATCGCTAATGGTAGGCGATGTCATTATACCAAAAACTTTTTTATCACAATGGTCCGTCACAATGCACCCACAGCCATAAATATCCCTATAAAATGATGCTGACATTTCACCACAGGACTACCTAGTGTTGATATCAATGGCTTATTCCTCTTTAATCTCAGGAGTCACTTCCCAGCGCTTTCCAAAGAAAACGGTGCCCAAAATCTGAGATCCAATGATATAGCCAACGTAGGCACCGACAACAATTGTGACGGGCCACTTCTGCCACTCGCGATCCCAGTCAAGAGGAATAGGAACAGCTCCAAGCCAAGCTCCAACTACTGTCCCTATAAAACCGCCAAATGTCTGGTCAAATGGGGCCGAGACACCAATCACAGCCTGAAGAGGAACGGGGTCGGAACCGCGAACGTAGAAGATAGGATAAATCGCGAGAACGGCGATGTGTGCGCAGCACAAGAAGGTATGAGAAACGTGTGTAAGGAACGGTGCGCCAAAGAGGACAAGGAGGAGATGAAGAGCAGGCGTCAAGATGAGAGCCAGGAGCAATGAAATAACAGCCGTCTGCGTCAATTGCGTTAGTTTCTGTAACTTTCAGCCAAAGAATGCTTCACTCACAGGAAAAGCCTTTGCCTCCCGTCCATCTGACTTCTTCTTCTCACCAGGACGCGGCTTCTTAGAAGAGGCCGAAGATCCCGCTGGAGGAAGACTCAGCATAAGATAGACAGCCTGAATAGCAGCAACAACAGGAAGACCAGTCTGAAGAGTCGAGACGGGATCGGCCACCAGGGCATCGAAGCGCCAGTAGAACAGGCCAGCAAGCAACAGCTGATGAGCGACTGATGCGGGCAAAGCGGCGGGAGAATTGACGAGCGGAATCGCGGGCACAGCGGCCTTGGGCGCGGGTTGTTGGGCGGCGGGCCCGCTCTTGACGAGAGTTGTCGACATTGTGACTGGGTCGATAAGTGGCATTGATGGAATTGTAAAGGAGTGTCTTGAGCAATTGCTCGTAGCTTGTCTAGTCGCGATCGCCAACAGGGTGGTTTAGCTTAGCTGGACATGACAGCTATAGCTGGGATGGAAATCACGTTTTAGGTCACATGATATGGAGCTGACCGAATTTTCGGCTCCGAAATTACTCTCCTCCGTGCGGTCTCGAGCATTCACTTACACCACCATGAACTGTGTGACTACTTTCAGATAGAATTCTCCGAAAGAAACCTAGCCATCAGTGCCGGAGTGTATAGGCTAAGAATAAACCACGGGAGCGAATTCAACATCGGCATCGGCGAGAGCCACGGCAATCATGGCATGGTTATCATCATCTGGATCTCATGCGATCAAATCTGGGCTGTCCTGTCTCGGGGATGGCAGAAAACTTAAGACGTCGATCCTAAGTGACAAAAATACTTAGGTAATTTTAGGATAAGGCTAGCAGGCCCTTTAATTAATTTATTTTCGCCCCCTAAGTTTAGGTACTAAGTCTTCTGACACCCCGATGGCCTGTCAATCTGGGCTAGAACCTAGAACGTGACAAGAGACAGGGCAGATGCATTTTGGGGTAATCATGAGAGCCTCGTGAGTGGTTGAAGGAGCATCATATCATGGCGAACCCTGGTGATATCTGCAATCCAGACTCACAAATGCAACCACTTGCTCTTCGCCGTTCCCCGGAAACAGTGCAGGTCATTGCTTCCTTTGGGATCCAGAAATTCTAAAATCTCTTTTTGGATCCTTCGAAATCAGTCGATAACGACGAAATCTGGACGGGAGAAATAGGGTGTTGGTAAATTGGCCAATCAGCTTCACCGGTCTCCACCGACCAATTCAGAATCGCACCACAACCGCCCTCGACGTCCTCGAAATCGTGCCATGCACCTCTGGGCTGTTGTGCTGACTGATGGTTTATGGCGAGCCCTGATTGGTCGACTGGCTAAACACTCTCTAATACCCCAGGATCCAGGACTCTACAGTGGCATGATGGTCTCCAAACCAGATGAAATCTGACCACTATGGATGTATCCGGCTGCTCGGGTGCTGGGAGGTCGCCGTTTGAAGGAATCCTTGGCCAAGTTTGTGATCTTGAGTAAAAAAAATGATCGGCATTTTGATTCTGTATAAGAGGATGCCATCTACCGTTCCCAAGATAGTCTCTTCTCTCATCATCATCAGCATCTAAAGCATCAACAGAGCAATAACAACTCTCCACTCAATCAAACAACTTCACCACTCAATTCAATTCTTTGAGTATATTACTACTGGGTTTCCTGCAAGGATAAATTGAAATCGATTCGTCTCAAACAACTCAACTCAACTCAACCACTTACACCAACTCAACTCCCTAAACTCAATCAACATGTCTCCCATCGTTGTCCGATCTGCCGCCCGCGCTGTCCAGCGCCGACAATTCTCTCTCCTCACTGCTATGCGAAACGCTGGCCGAGCCATGGAATCTCACCCCTTCGAGCGTCTTCCCATCACTCAGCAGCCCGCCAAGCCCGACTACGCCAAGATGTTCAAGCGAGTTGGCAGCCAAGCTCTCTTGTAAGTTTCTCTTACATCTCAAACTTAAGAAATATCAATTAACAACACATCAGCTTCTTCCCTGGATTCGCTGTCATCCTCGGCTGGCCCCTCGCTGCCCAGTATGCCTTTGACGGTAGACTGTAAAGGATAGACATACAATACTCCAATTTATTGGATAGACTTTGACCGAGCAAGACTCGACGGTACCATTACTCGATAAACACATGCACGCATGAATACTTGGATATTGGGATTGGGACCAATTGTGACAATGCACAGTCACTTGTACATAGCATGGAAAGGCGTTGAGGTGCACTGCAGAAAGGGTGCTTAAAGCAACCCATCTACGACTACATATGATAAATTTCTAGAACTATATAATTCCATATGTTATAACTTCAAAGTTTGTTCTCTCTTGTGATCACTTTCCATGACCTTCAATATTCGCATTTGATCTATAACACCCCGCTTGATATTCACATTACATCACCTCCATCAATCGTCCCATGCATCAACAATATGGGGTACTTAAGCGATCGATATCCTTGAGAACTCTATCTGGCAATGAAACGACTCCCTGGCAATATCTCATCAACCCCCCAAATACGCCGAGTTATACCCCGAATGATACTCCTCAACAGATTTATAACCTGACCGATTCTGCACTTTCTTTGAACCTGGCAACCTTCTTACGACAAAAGCAGCAATAACAGAACTGGAGCAGCAACGCCAATATCAATACTAACTCCTTCTTCAATATGTGATCTTCCTCTTGTGTTGCTATATCACGCTGCGTTTCTAGATATGGCGCCACATTATTTCCATGTCTATGAAATTTTGGGACTTGTCCATCCATAGGCTGCCATGCACTTTGACCTTGCCCCTATAAGATCTTTCAGGTTCTGGAACAACCCGAAAATTCGTGAGATTGCTGGCGGAAGCTTTGAATGGTTCCGCATGGTAATCGCCGTGGTCCTTATTGGGAAAGTCGTTGGCAAGATCCTTAAATGTGAAAGTAAATGATTTCCACCTTAGTATTCAACACTATCATTCACAATCAGTCTTTTATTTGATGTTGTTTATCAAAAACTTATTCATTATCTTTGCTCCACGTCAAACTGCTCGAGTTACATGACGGGTCTATGGTCTCTAACAAAGTGCCACTCAATGAGGGTTAGATACTTGTCGTCTGTTCCCTTACAACTGATCGTAACTCCTGATCCTATAGAACCATGGCTGGATTCTTCCATTACTCTCGGTTAAGCATAGCCATGTGTGGGAGGGAAAACCCTTTTAAAGCGTCTTCCTTACAATGAGGTGAGACAGACAGTGTTGTCTTGCAAGCAGAGCCATATATTTTTTCAAGGCTAAATGCATTCGCAAGATGAGTGTTGAAGCACCAGGAACTCCTATCAAGTCCCATAAACTGGAAAGATAAGGCACAGAGGGAAAGAGTACAGTTACATCCTAGAACAAAAGCAAACAGACAAAACAAAGTAGACAAATATGAAAGACCGAGGTTTGTATAGTGCCTATAGTCGCCTTGGCACTATCACCCCACCACACTTCTCACAAACACCAACGTTGTGTTGACCAACTCACAAGAAGTTTCAAGTCCGATGCCGGACGTTTGACCCGTTAGATTAAAATGTTTGCTGGTGAGTAACTGGCCTGGATGATGGTTAAGCCAATTTAGCATTCTCTTAACATTGATAAGGTGCTTCAGGTCCCGCTAGGGTTACAAGGTCCTGTCCATCTCTGTAGTTATTCTAGTCTTGACATTACCCGAACCAGCACCAATATTTGCACTAATGATGGAGATGATGTGCATAGCAGATATTGAGACTCGAATCCCTTTACGGTGAGGAAAGAGATTTGTCTCTCGGTAGTCAATAAAGCTACAACCATGCCCCCTTGATCGATGAAGTTAAAACAACCAATGTCACTCGCCGCCTCCTGGAAAAAGATGATGAATACACAAACCACCATGGCAATATTAGCAGTCTAAGGGTGCTTTGTAAGAAATAAATTATTTATAGAGGACATAAAACTCCATTATGATACAGGATGCAATGAAGCAAATACCAATAACGCCCAAGTCTAAACTCCCATGAGACCACCAAGCCAACCAGACTCTAAATCATTTCCCCATCGTCATTCTCAACAAGGTCGTCATCCTCTTCCCAGTCAACCTGCGATGCCATCTCCTCTGCTCTTCGCTGAACCTCAGCAAGACCTGAAAGCTCTGCAACGTAATCCTTTTCCAGCAGTGTCCTCTTCACAAAATCCCATCCACCATTGCGATAGGCGTCAAGAATCTGGGGGCTGCATGCGCTGCAGCAGTCGTAAGATTGACCACGGACAACAATATGCTGGAACGTCGAAACAGAGCCCCTGATCTGATGCGGGACCAAACCCAGGGAATGGTTAGGGGGATCTCTCTGTGGAACCTCTCCTTGGCTCGGCTGCGGTGCTGGTGCCTCATTACCACGTGGGTGTTGCAACAAGCTTGTGAAAATTTCAACAAGAAGGCCAGAAGCAAGACTTGAAATACCAGGTCGAGTGACAGTGCACTCCTGGTCCAGAGTCCGGTCCCTTTGAGACTAAATGAATGTTAGATACGTTGGTGGTCAGGTAAATGAGAACTTACATTCGTTGGTGCCACGACATCGTTACAGAAATAGCAGCCTAATGGTGCCTGTCCCTCAGGATGGCTTTCAGAACCATGTCGCATAACAACAAAAGAATCGAAACCAAGAGCAGCATTCATTACGATCTTCCCCTTAGCCTTTCCCATAACTGTTGGTAACCATCGTGCCTCTCTTGAGTCCGTGAGCAGGAAAATGGCATCGTGTTCGTTGATAAGCACCTCAAGCTTTTCGTAATCCTCTCGCGCCTCCGACTCGTTTATGTAAGGGTGGCCGAGCATGGGAACGGATAGCACGTGCCCTTCACTATCCACGCCTGGGTAGATTTTTTTCAAGGCTTCAGCAGCTTGAGGTGCTTTTGCCTTTCCTCCTTCAAGACAGTCGTCCAAGTTGTACAAAGACTGTCTTACCGGATTGGAAAAGGACACTCGTCCACGATCCACAAAGGTAATCTTGCGCACTCCCCAACCCATAAGTAATCTTGACACATTACTCCCTAGTGTGCCAGCACCTAGGAGTAGGCACCTTGTGTTCTTGATATGAATCAAGTTGAGATCAGGGGCAATCCTCCACTTCATAAGCTTCAGATTCATGTCGACGGAATTGTCGGCCAGTTGTGCAGGATCCATGAACTGGGTTAGGTCGGCTTGCCGTGCCTGGAGTCTGCCGTTGCTCGCCCGAGCCCAGCCAGTAACTTTGGGCATCTCGGTGATCTCTAAGTTCTCGACTGGGTCCATCTCGATTGGAAGAATAACACTGCGAGCCTCGTGTCTCTTTGCTTGAGTATCTCGGTAGCAAATTACCTTTGTCTTTGAGAAACGGAATCGCTGTCGGATTAGAACCAGGAAGTTTCTCAACGGCCACCCAGGACTTTCTGGGTATGTTGAAGGGTCAACAAATGCGACGTAGCGGTCCTCCTCAGCCACCCGGTCGAAGAAGCCATTTTCGAACTCTCGCAGCGAGGCAACCTCCCATCGAAATGTAAGTCCCTGAGAAGCATCTGGATCATCCGTATCCTGTTCTTGACCGTGTACCTTCTTCACCAAAAAGAATCCATGCTCGCGAGAGTCAACACTGTATCTCCAAGTCCCGACTCTATCAACAAGTGCCGTGCTTTCCATGGAGTTGAGCCGTTCGGCTGGACCAGATCGTTTCCATGAAGGGTCGGAGTGCAGGGCGGGAAATGCGAACCAGTACGTGAACTTATACTTTTTCAGGTCTGCATATGAAAGTATAATGAAAGACGAGAGGAGGGATGGAACAGAGTAGATGCTACCATCATTGATCGCATCCCAGATCTAGAGTTGTCAGTGGTAGTCCCGTATTGGAGGTTTATCATTACCTGTCGGCCAGCAGTCTTAAGCATAGCAGCCTTGTCTGTGTTCTTAAAATCCTGGAGTGTGTTAACGTTCTTGATGATTCCCTCGGCCCTGATTGTCCCAAGGGACGGACTGGGCGCATTAGTGCTGCGATAGTCAGGGAAGGAATGTACATAAATCAAAAAGCAGACCTACCTGCTGCTTGTGAGGGCATTTGCTAATATGTGCATGCGACAGCTGTTCTCCGGTTCTTCCAGCTGAGGTTTGTAGATGCCAAGAAGGCTTCGCACTGAGACGTCAAGCTTGTCATGGTCAAGCTTTAAGCCAAAGAGGGCCAAGTAAAACGGCAACTCGATCTCTGTGATGAATGTGGCAAACTGCAGAGGCGTCGCCATTTTAACGGGTTTATCTGATGCAAGTTCCAAGATGAAGGTTATCAGATGGTGTTAATGTGAGGTTGATGGATGTAAGTTTCAAGATCTGGAGACTCCTGTGATGCTGGCAAAGTTCCCAAACAGTGGAGGCTGGAAACGCATTTCATAAGGCAGTTGCGATGTGAGGGAGGGGTCATTTGTCCCTTTGGAAGAAGGCACCAGGTGACGTATTTCTGTGGGGCCTGCTTCAGTATTGATCGGCTGCTGTTGTGAGAGGGGTGGCACAGGAAGGTGCATGACACTGCATGTGTGTGTATGAGGAAGAGCTACCTTAGGGCCGTAAGGTCAGGCTACAAGAGAGAGAATTGGAGGAAATGCTGTATTATATACCCGTGGAAAATAAGGTTAGTCCTTGTATAAAAGCATATAATTTTTTTTAGTTTATCTATTAAAAAGGCCTATTGGATATAGGTAAAGTGTATATCCTGCTAGGTAGTATAAAATGGGCAGGCTGCAGAGAGCGGTTGAGGCAGCCGGCCGCAAAGGAAGGTAGATAGGTCAGGGCAGCCTCGAGGCTGCAGAGGAAGGTCAGTTGGTGCAGCCGGCTGCAAGGGGAGAGGTCGGTCAGGTCGTCAGGCCCTTAGTCTGGCACCCTAAGGGTTATCAGAAGTCTGATTTGGGCGGCTGATCAAGTTGTATAGGGTAGGTGGACAACCGTGTTATAGGTGTAACTTCGATAATATCTATATTTGCGTATAAGTTGATTGTATAAACCTAACGGACACGGACGTATTAAATAGTATAATCCAATGCTCTTTATGTATCGTCATAAACGAGTCATACTTTATGTATGCTGTCACATCCATACCTCCCATCGACGCTATCTGAGCTATGTATGTCATCCCGTTGAAGATTTCCCACTGACGTTGACATAAAGATGGCGGCTCAACGCATGATCCCATCGCCAGTTTTCATGCTTCCAAATTTCAGAGAAGAAATCGACATCGCAATTCCTATTATTCCCATTTATCATAAACAAAGACCCGTTACGGCTCATTTACCATCACCTCAGCTACAGGAGAAACACGTTCTTCACAACCACAGACTTGGGACATCGGAAGTTATCAAGCCTACACCCGTTCAGATTTATTTCCACCATTCACCTCAAGAATGTGACCTTCATCGTAAAGACGCCATCTCATTAATGAGAGATTTGTGTCTAAAACATTCAAGGGTTCAAGCTTCCTCGGGACAACTGGAATGTGCGCTTTGATCATAACTCACAGCTCTGTATGAAGTGTCTAATTGTATCGAGATTTGTACGATAACTCGTAAGATGGAGAAACAGACCTGTCAACTGGTCGGCCGCTTTTGAAGTTAGATTTGCGACACTCTTCAAAGGGTTCTGTAGACCTTCTAGAACGCCAACGGTCACAGCCGCAATCAGTGCACCCCACACTCTGCGACGCGCTTAGAATAGTCGCCATACGCGTGAAATGACCATACAAAAATCTCGACTTGAGGCAAGATATGTTGTTCAAAGTTTGTTCTGACTTAGCCTCTACAAACTTCAGAAAACCCCACAGCATCAAATTACAATATGCTCATCGGCGTCTGCGGCAGTAAGAACCTCTCACAAACTTGCCATATCAAGTCATAAACTCACAGTGTTCAGGTATCTGCTCCGGCAAAAAGACGGTGGCCCAATATCTCGTTGAGCATCATGGCTTCAAGCTCCTCCACCTACAGCCACAATCGCAGCCAGCACCCTCCAATTCCTCGCTTGGAGCTGCATCTTCATCTTCTGAGGACCACGGTGTAGAATATCCATCGCAGTCTACTGACTCCACAGCATTCAAAGGCGCTCTGACCTCGACAGCGCTCACCACCAAGAATGGCTACCAGTCGTCTTCTGAAACCACGCTGACTCTCCGGGCTGGACCCCAACACGTGTTTTCCACAGCCGAGGAACTCCTCGACTTTGTGACGAAACGCTGGCGTAGCCGCTTTGTCACTACCGACATTCCCACTGAAGCCGTTCTAGACGTCTTGCTTCGCCGACCTTTTTTCCTACTGCTATCCGTCGACGCACCATTGACAGTCCGTTGGCGACGGTTCCAGGACCGCGCGAGGCAGAGGCATGCGGGAGAACCTGACATGAGCCTGGAAGACTTTGTTACTGAGAGCGATACCCACCTATACGATGCTCAGAAAGGCCTGTCACCCCTTATCTCCCGGGCTGTTGTGAGACTTCTCAACACATCATCTTCTCTAGCGCACCTCTATGCAACACTTGGGAAGCTGGACATCCCGAACCCTGACCGTCTTCGCCCTTGTTGGGATACTTACTTTATGGAATTAGCATCCCTTGCTGCGCAGCGCTCCAACTGTATGAAGCGTAGAGTAGGATGTGTGCTTGTTGGCAAAGAGCGCAGGGTTATCAGCACCGGCTATAATGGAACTCCAAGGGGACTACAGAATTGTGCCGAAGGAGGATGTCCCAGGTGCAATGACGGCAATAGCTCAGGAGTGGGCTTATCGACCTGTCTGTGTATCCACGCCGAAGAGAACGCCCTTTTGGAAGCGGGACGAGAAAGAATACGCGAGGGGTCTGTCCTATACTGCGACACGTGTCCCTGCCTCACATGCAGTATCAAGATCTGCCAGGTGGGCATTAGTGAGGTTGTCTACGCTCATACGTACAGCATGGACAATGACACAGCCCGGGTGTTTAGGGAGGCTGGCGTGAAGCTGAGACAGTTCATACCAGTAAGTACACGAACCCTCCCTTTGGGTCCAGAACTGGATGAGATATGATCTTTCACTAGTGCTTTTTGAGAGTTTGATACTGATTCAGATCTAGCCGCCTAATGGTCTGATCCATCTCGAGAAGATGGAACTTTATTAGATCTTCGATACCTCAGCCGTCTCACTATGATTCCCTACCATGCCTTTGTTGGGAACCTTGAGAGAAAAGCTGGATATTGCCCAGAACGTGGCTTGTTGAAGCAGAACACGATACTGAAATTGCTTCATCCGAATCTGATACCATAAGACTGCGTGCTGAAGACCACCCACTTCAATTGGCATGCAAAATATCGCTCATCTCGATCCTCCCTCGCGAGGAGGTGCATATGAGACTTTGGTCAAAGGCTGGAGTTTACATGCAAAGTTACTGTACCCCTCGCTGTGGCCTTGCGAATGTCTTATCCAATTGCCCAATCAAAGAGTCTATGCTACGCTCGCTTATGCAGTGGCCGCCCTGTCCCGAGTCCGCCTGAATCATTGCATCGCTGCACCGAAACCTCACAGGCGGAAGCAGGCAAGCAGACGGCCCGTCAAGATGCATTTTGCATTGCCAACGTGGCCCGTTACTGAGGCCAGCAGGTTCTAAGCCCCCAATGACTGAGAACCGCAGAAATCTATAGGGTAGTCTTAGCCCACTTGGCCGCAGTTGGTAAGATGGGAATGAAGCCACTTTGCATCATGACGTTTGTCTGTGTGTTCTGTTTCCCGATGGTCTCTTATGCAAGGCCAACATTTAACGCACATGAATAAATTCAACATCTGCATCCTTTATCCAAGCGCCTAATTTCAACGACATGCTAAAGCTGTGCATACTTTTCGTGGAGTGTAGCTAACTCTCGCTTCGTTTCGCCACGCATCAATATATCGTGGGTCTGCATCACAACAACAGGAAAACGGCCACCGTCTGCAGGAAACAAGCTGTGAATAGGGGCTCAGGAGTATGTTTAAACTGTGTAAAGCTGCGCTGAAAGATACAGACCGCTGCCGCCTGAGGCCACTTACATGGCCCTTATAATAAGAACTGCATAGGGGTTCATTTCACAGAGCCGCAGTCTTGTGCGGTGTGCTTCAGCGGCGTGTTAGCCGCAGCGATGTCCCATAAAATATGCAACCAAATCAGGCGGTCAGCAAAGTTGGCGCTCATATGTTGTGCACAGCCAGTTGCATCCCCTGTCTAGTGTAAAATATGCGAGCGTGGGGATGCATGTGAGTGAATTGAGTTCAGTTGAGTTGATCTGTTGTTGAATAGGAATATGAAGGACCTTTCACTATGTAAAGTGTAAGTGACGATGTTGATCCGTGTAAGTCGATATACGAGTTGATCTAAAACCTCCGATCAAGAAGCACGGAGCAGCAACGGTAGAAGCAATACCGATCGAAGGCCTTGATTGGTAGTTGATAAGATGGAAGACATGTCAGGGGCTTCAAATCTCAAAGTACGATGCTTAACTTTTCGATTTGGTGCGCTTTGTGGTCCCTCTTGTCTAGGCCCCAGGCTCATGAGCAGGGCTTTTGTGCCTCTTCTCGTCCACACGCAGGCAAGCGCACAGAACTGAATTGTTAGTGGGAGTGCCCTCTCGCATATAGCGGGGGCCACCCCGGACTCGCTCATAAGAAGCGAAATGACATGGGCTGGTTGGCATAAAGAGCACAATTAAAGCCCAAATTACCACCTTCAGCTAGTGGGGGAGTGCACAAGAGGATAGGGGAAGCATATCGTTTGTTTGTTTTGATCAGAACGGGAAGATTTCCTGCGCGTCATGAGAGGGTCCGGCGTATCGGGATGTAGGTAAGGGCATGCTTGTCACTGATGCTGACGCTAGCCTTGGGGTGCCTGTGCCCGATGCGATGAGCTGGCCTGGCCTGGTCTGGTCTGGTAGTCTGGCCATGTCATTAATGTTTGTGCCGATAGACAGAGAGCGCCTAAAGAAGAGGGCCACTCAGCGGCTGTAAGAACGGGAAACAACTCTTCCACTGGAAATGGCTGGTTTGAAGAATTCACTGGTTAACAAAGACTAAGTCGTGCCGTATCCACCCGCTAACCAGGCTGACGTTGTCTCCGTTGTACACGCTGTACTGTACAACACAGCTCGAGGTAGTCCAGTCCTGTACGAGGCGAGCAACAGGACCCGGAATAAAGCATGCCCGCCAGCGAGTGACGGCGACGATCATGACGCTGAATGGTCTGAAGGGGACGGGAGCCAGCGAACGGGTGGGCTCTAGACACGGCCCCAACCCCCCATCCCAATCGTATCTTGCTTTGGACTCGGCTGCAAGCTGCGAGTGCCAGTGCAAGTGCCCGAGCTGCGACCTTTGATCTATCTTGGGCTGGTGACTCCAGCGTCTAAGTGATTACTGCTGTCCTACAGTGTCTGCGACCTCTAACCTGACCAGCAGAAGCGCTCGTCTTTTTTTGCTGCATCAAGAATAGACCTCATGCCATTCTATCTGAATCCCATGTCATGTAAGAGGCGATTTTCAGTCCAACGGGCGCCATCCCATGCCAACTGCCAGTACCATGGGATTGACCCCTGGCTGGTAAGCAAAGAGAAGTCCCTGGGCCTGAGGGGAGGTCCCAGGGGTGAAGTGGCTTGCGATGGCTTGAGGAGCGTCTGAAGGACGGGAATACCCCTGAGCACTGGCGCTGGGATGCGCCCAGTAGAGTATTGACGAACCAGGGCTTTGGACGTCTGACTACATGTCAGTCTCTTGCATAGGATTTTCACACGAAGTTTGGTGTTGTTAGAGGCTATCGATAAATGCGGCGATCAACCTGAGAGGTGAGCAAGAAGGAACCAAACTTTCGCTGCAAGTGAAATGTATCTGCCTGTATACATATACCTCTCCCTTTGTTGTAGACTTGGAGGAGATGCTGGTCAGTCTGAAGTTTGAGGCTGGCTTCAGGAACCACTCCAGACTCTCTATCCATGGATATCATGGAACTCACTTACAAGAGTCCTAGCGCAACAGGCATCACAGCTTGACAAGTCTACGAGGGCGTTCAGATACAGCCAACGTGTTTTTTCCCTGACGATCGCTGATCATCGTTATTCAATAAGTCGGTTGTCCTACCTACGGATGATGAGAAGAAGCCTCAAGACAAAAAGAGTCTCGAGATATGACGAAGGAATGTGATTGTCTCGATGAACGTGCCATCATCGATGAGACAGAGAGATCAGTGCTACTCTACTATGTCTGTAGAGTAGCAATCAGTAGCTTAGAGGCTTGAGATGGAACATGGACGGGCCATAAGCGGGTTGAGTTACGGGGACCAGCTCCCGGCGCCATCCATGAAGGAAGCCACTCACTAACAGGCCCAGCCTGGAGGGTGTGTTAGTGAATTGATGTTTGCACAATATTGTTGCACCCCTAGGATTTGTTTGGAGAAACGCGTCTTTTCGCGTGACACTATTCCTTTTTAAGTAACCGTGTAAACAAATGCGTCACTTGTTGCGCGCCCCTACCCCAGCTTGTTGTTTTCCAGCCTCTCTAATATGACGAAAAGATTTTTTAATGGTAGAGCACGAGTACGGATACACAAGCCGAGTTTGCCTCCCTGATGTAAGGTACGCGCGTTGTTTTTCTGTGGTGATATTGATTGTTCTAGTGACTATCCCGTTCCTCATTAATCGATATATTAATATTAATTGGTTGAAGACGGGAGGCTTGTAGACAGCTGGAAATCCCCCACTATCTTTCTGTACTTGACCTGAGAGGTGCCTACTATTTTTACGGGGCGTGCACCAAATCGTTAGCCTCCAGCGCCAACACGCGCCATCCCTGGGCTCCCACCCTTCCTATCCCCATCCACCCATAGTGGACCCTCTCTTCCAACCACTCATTCTAGGCTGTCTTGTCCATCCTCTTTCTTGTGCACCCGCCCTTCCCTCGTCCCATCCCATCCTACCTTTCACTAGTATTTTGTCACACCCTCTGGGTCTTTTACTTGCAAGTCAACTCTCGTCTGCACCAACTTTCCAACACAGACACCAAGAAAGCCCAGACGAGTGCATACCAGCCTGACTTGCCCCTACCAGTCGTTGTCCTTTCGACCTGATATTCTGAGTCACCAGACCCCGTTGGAGTATCCACGTTATGCCCTGAGGAAGGGTTCTTGGGTTTCAACGCAGCCACACGAGGGGTATTGTACACGACGGGGCTGTATAGTATTATTGCTCCGAACTTTGCTGTTTGTTGCGAATTCAAACAAACCACAAAAACAAAGACGGAACAAGCGAGAGGAAAGAAAAAGCAGAGACAAGACCAGACGACAACTGCAGGGACAATTTGCTTTTCATTAGTCTTTTCTTTACAACTTCTTAGTTTGTGTCAGGATTAGTACCCCATGCCCGTTCACGAGCGCCATGGTCCAACTGCCACAAACTAACTAACTAGTTAACTC
>PVPY01001517.1:0-16064 GCA_002982035.1 Fusarium algeriense | reverse complement strand
AATTTATAGTAATATTTCAAAAAATCCTAAGACTGGCTATTTCTTCTGTCACATCGGGGCTGCATCAGTCTCTCAAATACCTATGAAAGGAACTAAAATGAAACACAAAAAAATAAATGGGGATTTTTTACATTTCAAAAATAGATTGATATCCCGTATCTTGGTATCAAAGCTGCCCAACGCCAGGCCATGCATCTCTATAGCTAATCCAGAAAACAGAACGCTCACTCATGCCTCAATCAGGTCTGGGGTAGCTGGTCCAACGCCTCGCAACAAAACCACAGTATTTCCACTCTGCAACGCTGTTCCAACCTTTTCGTTATACTCCAAAATCCTGCCGCCCTCTACGTGGAATACACGTAGTTTGTCCTTCTCATCTGAGCTTTGGTTATTGATATTCTGTACCTGCAGACTCCTTGCAGCAGCGTCCAGAACCCGGCCTATGACCCAGTCCTTGTTGTAGAAGAACTCTCCCTTTGGAAACTTGGCTTTCGCTGTCTCTGCCTCGGCCTCCACATAGATATAAACTCTTTTCTCAACAGGTGTCTTGTCATCACCCTTGGCTGTCTTCTTGAGGTTGTTGACTGCAATAACACGTGCTGATGCAGAGCTTGGCTTTGGTTTAGGCAGTGCTCTACCAGCCTGTTCTCTCTTCGCCGTACCCCATGCGCGCAACTTGTCGAATGCTGTTTTTGTCTTCTGGCCAACATCAAATTGCATAGGCCGAGCGCCGATGGGTACTAAATTGCTGCAGTTGTGGTCCTCCTTTAGACGATGCTTTAAGCAGTAATCTCGGTTACACGTTTGGCAGTGTACACCTGGCGTCAAAGACGTGCCGACTGTGGTCTTGCATTCAGGCGATGCGCAAGGCTTTTGAGACACCTTGTCCCTTAGAACCTTTCCTTGTCCAATGCTCGGCTGCGCAAGCTCTCTCTGTCGCTTTCGCTCCGCCCACGCACCGGGATTTGTACATTTATGTGCTCCTTCGGTTCGGTGATCGAGACAGAATGTCTTGCGGCATGATTGGCAGAAAAAAGGGAGAAAGTCGAGTTGGTTGCAGTAGTCGTATTCACAATGCTTGCCGATCAGCGTGGCCTCGTTTTTGTCGTGCATTTCGACGTAGCTAGTATCTTGAGCGTCTGGTGTGTTTGATGACGCCATGTTGAAGATGATTCGTATTTAAAACCGTGAAAAAGGCTCTGTGACTCGTAGGCAGAGGTGTTGTCGCAAGCGCTCTTATGAAGATGACTGATACAAAAGGCGGCGGCGAGGAAACGTCTGGAAGGGTCCGTGTATGACCAAGCTTGGCAGATTATAAACGAGTTGTGCCACGAGCTTTGACACGTTGAAAGGGGAAAAGGATGAGGCGCGATAGCACAATGAAGAATAATCCAAGATCCACACAGCGTCTGTGAATCATGCGAATGAATCACGAGTGAAAATTACTGGCTTGTTAATAACTTATAAGCTATGAATGTTTGGCGCACAGCCACTTCCCGGGACCAGGTTAATAATCGCGGGGTCTGCTCCCCACCATTGAAGTTCACTGTTGCATACAGAGTACTCCGATTTGTATAAGTCAATAGTCGACTCTGAGTCGCTTCAGGACTCCTATATATTGATTGAATATTGAAACATTAGTTGAGCGCCTTTCACCTCCCTAACGCCAAGTTTGTGGTGCAAAATCTTGTATTACAGTTCCTTCTCTTTGGCTGGCCTCTTTGCCAGCAATTCCTCGCGGCCAGTCGTAGGCGCATTACCTACAGCGGCCTTGCCTCCGAAAGTCTCGAACCCTTTGTGGAACGCCCATTCAACAGCGTTCTCAACCGGTTCATCGAACATAGCTGGTAGGAAGGGAACCACTGCGAGACCAAGACCGATCGGCCCCCATGTCCTGATAGTCTTGTTTTTCATGTTCTTCATAGCGCGTCCAGAATATCTCACAACACTGTGAATTGTAAAAGCAGGCAGTCCCATACTTGCGATACTCTGGAAGATTGCGCGCTGTATCATGACAGTGCGATAGTCTTCAAGCGGTGACACCGTGCCCGGCTCAATCGGACGTGTTTCGGTGGCGGGAAGGCCAGTAACCTTCTCTTGCCGAGGAGTGAGTTGCACCTTGGGGTTCAACACACGCTGGTTGTGCCAATATGACTTGTAACCTTCATACGAGACATCGCCAATAAGATACATCCAAGAAACACCGTAGGCGGCGCGGACGAGCTTGGGGTGAGCTACAGGCCTGAAGGATTCGCCTATGTCAGAAGTGTAGGCAACGTATCGATGCGCCGATAGAAGGATTGTTCGAATTCGCGTAGCATAGGCTGCATATCGAATATTGGAGTCAGTTGACTCGGGGCCACTGTATGCGATTAGCTGGTGTAACACTTTCACAATGACACACATACTAGCCATCGGTTATGTCGTCAAAGACATTCCCGATTCTTCCTGTCTTATCGAGAGTTTCCTGAACACTCTCGGGAAGCTGATCTTTTGAGGGAAGCTTTTCAGCGATAGTGTCTTTGATTTCAACTGCCTCGTTCTTCTTCTCCTCCGACTTGGGGTCCTTTGATTTACCCCACCAAGGCATTTCGATAGATGAACAAAAAATTAGAAGAGAAATCAATGAAGTTGGATAGAGAAAAGAATGCGACAACTAAATTTCAAGGAAGCAGAAGCTTCCATTTTGACGGCCCGCCGCTACCGTACCTATACCCACTGGACTCGCTGCTGCCGCAAGAAGGTTGAACAACCCTGGAGCAGTGACGTTGCTTCCGTAGATCCGATTGATCCCGATCCTCGATATGATCCGAAGAATAACCGCATATCCTGGGGCAGTTGGTTCCCTTTAGGCCTGCAATTCCAGGCACACGCTCCATGTTGAATTTGAGAGCTCGGCAAACTATCTCTAACCGTGACATTTGAACATCCACCCATTGCCCCTTCGTCATCACCCAATTCGTCCTTTTCGGTCTTGTCTTACTATTCACAATGGCTGGCATCGCTTACTACACCATTGCTGGCAAGCAGGTCGCCGGTCACTACGTTCGTTCAACCTCAATTCCGTTCGCTACAAACAAGAAACTTCTGAAACTAACATGAATAACAGCTCGCTATGGCCTGGTTGGGAACTCTCGTCGTCGGTACCAAGCTTGCCCTGTCTGGCGGCTCTTCCAAGCCCACCGCTACCGCCACTCCTCCCATCAACGCCTCCAGCTCCGACGAGGCCGATTTCATCAAGTGCGCGAATTCACCCAGCGATGCTGAGATAAAGTGGACTAACCCGATGGCAGGAACTTCCTTGAACAGCAGGACAAGAAGAACTAGACGGTTGAAGCGAGGATGATGGCCGTGTGGTTATTTGGATGCGGTGTACGTTTATAAGTCATGGAGACATGAGCTGTCCATCGAGCCGGACAGCCGAATTCAGATACCAACAAAAGCCGGTTTCACCACCTGTGGCATAACGAAATACTTTACCCCGTTGTGAACATTCGGAGATACACCTACTTAGTGCGATTGTGATTGGTATGGAGTTGCTTGGACAGGATACCGAAACCTGACCGATTGTTATGTCTTTTGATATCTCGACTTATGGTGATTCTTAGGAGCTGCACGCTGGTTATGATGTGAAGGGGAACGTTGATTTCTAGGTCGTCATAAATATCTCGCAGCAGATCGCAGTCTGGAGAAATCGATCTGGCCTTTCACTTTTCATCTCAACGAAACTCAGGTATTCTTGGAAGGTCAATTCGACTTTCCAAATCATCCAAATCTAATTTTCTCAGCATAAAGGAGTTGGTCTCCAACCCCAAGGTCTCTTGTTCTGTTGGAATGTTGGTGCCTGACAGTTCAATATGTGCCTCATTAATGTCAGTACCCTTACCAAGCGGATCTCGAACCAGTGAAACTACAGCCTCGCTTTGTAAAGATGGAAAAACGTGTTGCTTAAGTTAAACATGGGAAGTGTGTTACTGCTATTTGATGTTCCTGATTGCCAGAAGACATACAGCTTGATCCACCCGCTTAGTTCCAGTTTTGAACTTGAATCTGAGACATTGGATGAACAGACTCTACAGTTACATGAAAAATTTCAAGCCGCCAGGAACTATTTAGGTAGGTTAGCTTCATTTCTATGGGCAAAGATCCTTCTAGAAGAGGTCATGTTCACGAAGACATGATGCATGCAATAAAGCTAATGCAAGGCGATCTTATTGACAAGTTCACAATCCTGCACTGCGATTCGGTTATCATTAAATCTATAGTTTCTATTTCACACGCATGTGCGGTTCTACTTTTGATAAATACTCAAACGCTAAGATACAAAGTAAAATAAGCAGTATCAGTTTGACACATACTCCAGAGATGCTTGTCCTGTTCGACCGAGCTGCCACATTCTCAGGGCAGACATTACCACCATAAGAGACCATCGATCCCCTAGGTTCTGCTGGATTGCTTTATCCGAGAACTCAATTTTGCATGTCTTCCATGCTGCCTCCTTCCATGAGGCCATAGCAAAGTATTCCAATGGCGCCTTCATATCTCCAGTACGATAAAGCTTGAATTCGTGACAGTATTTGGGATCCTTTGCCGCTTGGAGCGGTGTCATTGTCCACTCGAATTCTTCCCTAACAAAGCTGCAGTCTTGAACTGTCTCTACTTGCTTTGTTTCTATTGCCCATCGGAATACCACGCACTGCTCGGCCTCATCATATAGTGCCTGCACGATTTCAGTGGCAACCCTAACATCGATATCTGACCCAGGGGCTGCGGATACATTGACAATACTCTCTACAACGCCAGGGTCAGATAACCCGTCTCGCAGCGTTTCACCGGCGGCTGCTAATATTTCGTCCTTTCCGGTTGGTCCGTTGTGGAGGAGTAAGCAGGGTGAACCTGAATTTCGGCCAAACAGTCCAGAGTGTTCTGATACAGCAAACATCTTTGAACAGGCGTCATTGCCGAGAAAGAATGTTCGCAGTTTGTTCCATTGCCAAGATATCTTCAGGAGTTTTGGTATTGGGCGGTATGGTGTATCCACGCATTCGCTGACCAGGGCTGTACTGGATGGCGTGAGGGAGTTGAAGAGGGCAATTCTTGTGGAGGAAGACGTTGTTGAAGCAGCCGTTGAAGATCTGGCGGTTCCCGGAACTCTATAATGTGGCATAGAGCCATCGTGGTCTCCCAATGCGCTGGCCATGACGGAAGATTCTTTTGGTCGTTCTGGAACAAGTCGACGACAAGGGTAGGGTATAGTATATAGCGAGTAGTGGTGGCAACGTTTGCGTATCGACAACTACATATAAGTCGTTATCTCAGTCAGTCTCTGGCATGTTGAAGGGCAAGAAAGGGACTGAAACGGCTGTAGAGAAACAGAAATATCACACAGTCAGCCAGTCAGGTACATATCGACTTATTAGTGCATCGGCAGATCGCCATGCAGACGAAACTAGTGTGCACATGTTCAAAATTCTCGAACTTTATGCCAAGTGGCGACATGGTTCATGCTCAAAGCGGGTATACCTGAACAGGAAGTTGACGGGCATCTCGAGAGCCGCTAGTCATGTAATCAAATCTCTAGTTTGCTCTATCAGAGTCTGACGAGTTCTTCTGGGGATAGCTTAACCGAGTCTTAGTGATAGTTTGAGATTAATGCTTGTAGAGGAGTAGGCGAACGAGGAAACTATTAGAGCAGCATGTTCTTTTTCTTCAACTTCAACATCCGTTATCCGTTGCACTGCCTAATAAGAGTCAAGCAAGTCAGGTCAGTGCGAGGCCGGCCCGGAGGTTGTATTCCTGTCCATCCCGTTTCTACCCTCTCTCAACGGTTGGCCGAGCTCTTGAACTGACTGACACATGGACTCCTGTTCTAGAGACATTTTTAGTGACCGCTCAAGGGTTTAACCGTTGACGGTAGCCATACGCCCTGGCAAATCGTCGTAGCGAGGAGTATATCCTTTTACGAGGATTGATCATGACATGCATGGTTTTTCTAATTAGGTAACATGGAAATTTGTGCCGAAACGGAGGAAACCCTGGCATGCTTATGGCCGTGATCCTTGTGGGCATCCATGCTTCTATCAAAGTTGTTCGAAACAATTAGGACTAGCGATTCGGTCTAGTACATTATCGAGGAGGCATATATCGAGGTCTTTTAAGAGCATTCAATATTGTAATTGATGAGAATGCAATACAAGAAATAAGTTGAATCTAGACGAGAATAAATCATCATTTAATAGTTCATTGATATTCTCTCTGATAACGCATCATGATCATGATATTTCTGCAATATGATATGATTACTTAATCCTCCCTTTGACGCACCTGCCCTCTAATTCATTGGCCGACTCATCACGTGATGACCATACCAAGCTTACTCCTCCCCCGCCATCGACATTCTTTCGCCAAACAGCCATCAACTATCTCCTTAATCGAAACATCCCGCCTCCCCCAAACGCACGTCCTTCGGATACAACGATAGCCTCTCCATCTTCAATACAATACCCCCAAAATCGAGAACCCACACCTTAAGGAGATAGCCGTCCTGGGCATGTCGGCTGCTACCACCGACCCGGCCCTTGTCGCCGCTCCCGCCCCGGACCTCTCTCCTGTTGACGCTGTTGCTCAGGTAGGCCATGATGTCTCCGCCGTTGACCATGTCGGCGACTACGTCGGCGCATCGCCAAAGGAGAGACATTCCCTAACACTTGACCAACGCCGTGCACTGCGTCGTTGGGCGAATAGTCAACCAATCCGTCCGTCACACAAGGCTTGTATCGAATGGTTCTTCTCCCAGTATGGCCAGCAAATAAGCCAATCTACCGTGTCGCACTCTCTGTCACCCAAGTACTCCCGTCTAGATAGTGACAATCCTCAACTTTCAGGCTCTCGTCTGCGTTACGGAAACTGGCCTGATGTTGAGAAGCTCGTCCTCATATGGTATCAACAGGTCCAAACATCTGGCCGCCAACCTACCAATGAAGAACTCGGTGACAAGGCAAAATCAATATTCAACCAGCTGCCGCGATATAAGGATGAAAACCCTCCTGAATTCTCGCCTGGTTGGATCCATCGATTCAAGAAACGCTACGGACTCTTGATTAGAAGACAACGCCGCCATGGAGACGGGGGAATTAACGCTGCGGAAGATATAGGATATCTGGCAGATTGTGTTCCCCGTTTCATGAGCGTTGCCCCTGACACAAGTCCAGCTGCGATTAAAGAGGAAGTTCTGCGTGTTGTTGGTATTGAGCCTACCCTTAACACATGTGCTTTGGTGCGCGATGAAGTGGTCCGTAGAATGACTGGCCCTCCTCAACAGGCGCCTCCACCACCTCCTCCCATGATGGTGCATGATCCTCCTGCAATCCCACCCCCTCAGCCGGACCAGCCCATATACGCTGATGATGACCCTGAAGTTGTCTTGCAGAATGCTCTGCGCCAGCTTCAACAAGAGGAACAAGCTGCCGAAGAACAGGCAGCGGCTGTACGAGAAGAGCGTGAACGCGCAGAAAGAGCTGGACTTCAGCCTAGCAGCATCCTGACCACACCGACTGCGCGTGCCACTTCCGTTCAGCGCTACACAGCTACGCCGGCGCACGACTTGAGTACCGATCTCACGCTCACTCCTATAACTTCGGAGCAGCCCATGACTCGAGATGATCGTCCTGTGCGATGTCCATTCTGCGTCAATCAGCGGATGTTGCGTTCTATCAAAGAAGCCGTGGAACATCTTTCCACTCACGTCGTTGTTTGAGAGGTTGTTGAAGTACATAAAATTGCCAGGCTTGTGAAGAAGTACTGGTTGACGACTATTTTTTTTGGAGTTACGGTAGACGAATAATGTGGAGTTCGGGTTACAAATATGTACAAACGCACCTCAATTGTCTTTCTGACAAAATAATACCACTATAAGCCCCTGAATCTTTGTTTAATTCCTTTATGTACGATGAATGGCTCACAAAAGTCTATGCTAAATAATCCAAAATGGACGTTGGCTCCGTTTATAGTAGTCCGCTTGCTTTCAATGCCTTCATGACCTCGTCACTATCCTTCTGAGCTTGAGACCTGTGCTTCTTGTGCTCTCCTGGATCAATATAGTTCACCCAGAACTTGAGACCTTCCAATCCCTCCTCACGACACAGCTCTCCCCGCTCTTCCGCCATCAACAATTCTTCCTCCGCTACACCAAGACTCCAGCCAAAACGCTCAGCAGCTTCCTGAGCTGTCACACCTCGGCCAAACTCCTGCCAATCCCAAGGTACCTCGCGATCCGGGGGGAACTCATGGAGATCGCGAAGCCATGCAAGTATGGCCCTAACTGTGGTTCCGTCAGTGCGGTCGCGGCTCTGGACAACCATGACACCACTGCGGAAAGTGCGCAGACGGACCGGCAGTTTAAGCTTGCTCCAAAGTCTGGCCGCTTTTTCGAAGTCTGCTGGGCTGACGAGCTCGACGCCGCCTCGAGCTCTATTGAACATAGCCCAGAGATCGACGAGCGTTATGATGCCTCCCGCCTTCTTGAGTACGCCCCTAGAATCGTCGGTGAGGAACTCGGCCAAGTTTCTGGCTAGTTCTGAAAGATAGAGAGACTCAGAACCACCGCCGCCAACAATGTCCTTCGTCGTGACGAGCCCAAGTTGGCTGGCAGATTCCGCTAGAATGGCATTCTCCTCCGCTGATGCGTTGCCTTGTCCGTTATTGGTCTGTCGCGCGAATCGTTCTGCAAGTGCAATGACCTCCTTGGCAGATGACATAAGAGCCTCCAGATCCTCGAAAGCACTGCCTATTAGCAATTCATTGTTCTTGCGCATGCTTAAGCCAAGCTGCTCGAGGCCAGCAATGCCAACTCCTTTCTGTCTTCCCTGAGCGCCAGCCGGGGTGTCATTGGATCCTTCGTCCGCAGCTCTGCTGTTTGGAGCAGGAGGAGCATCTCTGAGCAACCATTTGCGTTGTGTCATAGAGCCTTTGAGTCGTTCATAAAATATCTTCTCGCCACCTCTCCGGAAAGAGATCTTGATGCTTTCAGGGGCATCACTTCCGTTCTTATTGATTTTGCTGGGATCAAGTACAGGTCCTGGGGAGTCAGTCCTAATTGTATCGGCTGCAGAGCTCTGCTGGATAGGCGATGTGACATTCTGTGAAATCAGGGGGCCACCACACATCTCGCAGGTCATAAGGGAAGGATGATTAGAGAAAGTGCACCGGGGACACTGGAAAGATGCAGTTGAGCTTGAACTATTGGTAGCATCTAGTAGGCCCGAATCAGGTGTTTGGTCCAGGTTCTCTGAAAGAGGTTGAGTTCCAGAGGGAGCCGGATGTAGTGGGAGAGGTGCATTCAAAGCGAGCGAGGCCACTGAGCGGTTACTCGCTCCAGAAATTGCAGCTTTGAGAACGTGAGATAAGGTCGGTTTGATTCCACATGCTAGACATGGAGGTAGAGGCGTATGCGCGTTTGCAGAAGTGGGATCGAAATTCGAGGGCACTGGGTTTGAGTAACTGCATATAGTGCAGACCCATGTTGAGCTTGTAGCTGGAGGTTCAGGGGGTGCTCTGTAAGCAGACTCAGAAATTCCTGGAGATCCAGCTAGGTTCCTTTTTGAACTTGATGCATTTGATAGAGCGCGGCTGTGATATGACGATCGTTTGGGCGGCTTTGGAATCAGAGTCACCTTGGCTGATGACTTCAGAAAACCGGCATAGAATTCGTAACGCTCCACATCCTTGAGGTCTAAAGCAACAGAGTGCGTGCGGGGCTCATTCTTATCAACATAACATATTCGATGTGAGGTTAAGTAAACCTGCCCATTTTGGTGATTGGGCAGCTTGAATTTGCTACGATGGTGTTAATATCAGAACTTCAACTTGTACTGCCAAGAATGACCTACCCCTCATACAAGCCTACGTTGTCCTGTACAAAGAGGAGCACCTCATCTGGAAGATACGAGGGCCGTAATGCGGTAGTAAGGTCTATATGTTTCAGAAACATCCGTCATGAGGGTGAAAGTGAAGTAGAGGAGTGAGTGGTGCGGTTGTTGATGGATGGAGGACCGATGATGCAAGTGGACGAAGACTTGCAGCAAACAGAAGCTACAAGACAAACTTGACAAATCTTCCAATCAGAGAACAGTAGCCAAGAGTCTGTATACCTCGGTCTTTGTTTCGACTCGAAGCAGATTCAAAGTTTACAGTGAAGTACTGAATTCAATGTCAAGAGTCCAAGGCACGCGAGACTTGATCGGCCCCTCCAATGGACGGCCCCACTGTTGACGATAAGCTTCCATACCTAAACCTACACTCACTGAGTGTTCAGGCAGCGCTTCCACCGGAGCACAGTTTTTCCGTGAATAAGCAGGGACCACACCGCCACCGCTCGCCTCCTGTCTTTCCTTGACACGAAAATACCTCCACTCTCAACCAAAGGGCTCTTCATCATTATCATCTCGCCTCTCTGCCATTATCCGCCCGGCATCATCTTTTTCTCCCCCAACCCGTTTTGTGAAACTAACCCCTCGCACCGATAGCATTTCGACGCCATGATGCCAACTTGGCCAGCGCAGCAAGCGTCGAGCGTAACTCAGCAAACCGTACCGACATCCTACGCCTACCCGACGAGTAAGTCATCTCCCGGGCTGCCCGCAAACGATATCTTTTTCTCTCACTCGACAGGCCTGACACCAAATGCAGATCCAGCCTTTATTCCCGTAGCCGTTCGTCAAGGATTCAGTCAGTACGCGGCCCCAGCTGCTCCATATGCCGGATACGTGCCTCCACCGCCCCTGGTGCAGCCTCAAATGTCTCCCGCCTCGCCCGTGAATGGTGTAACCCCAACACCTGAGCAAGCCAAGTCCAAAGTGGATTGGCCCGAATCTGTTCGGAGCTATGTTCAAAGATCTTTTCTCCCCCAAAATGACGAACCTACCGTGTCTCGCGCGGAAATCGAGGCTAAGCTTAAGAGCACCATCGGTACCGCAAAAGAAAACGGCACATTATACACACTCGATTGGGATAACATGCCCCTCCCACAGACTCTAGTCAAGGCCGAACGTGATGCGGATATCAAGCAAAGTTTCCATGTCCCCCTCAACTCCAAAAAGAGGAAATCTACCGATTTTGCCAATAATGACAACTCTCAGCCTCCGTGGCGTACTAACTCGCGATCTTCACTCGAGGACCGCATTTCCTATGCTTCCCCCGAAAAACGTGCTTCTATGGACGAGCCCCTGCCGAAATCAAGTAAGTTCCAGAAGGAAGCCAGCAAGCGTAAGCGACGATTCGAGAACGAATACAAGTCGCTCAGATCGCCCAGTCCGCCTCCGCCTTCATCTGGACCTATCGTCGGCACATGCGAGGTGCTTGAGAAGAAGTATCTTCGTCTTACCGCCCCTCCAGTTCCGTCCAAGGTTCGCCCTGAGCACATATTGCGTCAGACTCTAGATCATCTGAAAAAGAAGTGGAAGCGGGAAAGCAATTACTCGTACATCTGTGATCAGTTCAAGTCTATGAGGCAAGATCTGACTGTGCAACATATCAAGAACGACTTTACTGTTTCCGTTTATGAAATCCATGCCCGAATTGCCTTGGAGAAGGGGGATATCGGTGAGTATAATCAATGCCAGACCCAACTGCGGTCATTGTATGGCATGGGCCTCAAAGGCAACCCCATTGAATTCAAGGCATATCGCATTCTTTATTTCATCCACACGGCCAATCGAACTGGATTGAACGACACTTTGGCAGATCTAACCACAGCAGAGAAGGAGGAGAGGCCGATTAAGCATGCATTAGAAGTGCGATCATCGTTGGCGTTGGGCAACTATCATAAGTTCTTCCAGCTTTACCTTGACACCCCTAACATGGGTGCATACTTGATGGACATGTTTGTTGTTCGAGAGCGGCTTGCTGCGTTGTGCAATATTTGCAAAGCGTAAGTTTTCCCCATCCTAGATGTTTCCTTGAATATGTTTTACTAACAATCGTGCAGATACAAGCCGGATGTGAAACTTCGTTTCATCACTGAGGAACTCGGTTTCGAGTCTGATGCTGATGCAGCCCAGTTTATCATCGATCATCAAGGCCGACACTTGTTGGAAGATCGAACAGACTACATCGCGTTCTTAACCGGCAAAGCCGGTCCTCTCTTTGAGGGCGCGCGCAGTACGGCGTTCCAAAAGGTTGATATCAAGGGCCAGATCTAAACCTTTACTGCATCTTTCTCGGGTTCTTTTCTTTGTTTCTCTTTTCGTTGCGACTTCTATCGACGTCTCACGGAATGAGACTTAACCGTCGTTATGTTTTTCGACGACGCATGATGATACTTTCACACATGTGATGCGCGATCAATCATGTAGACACGACTCGGCGTTTTATACCCCATTTCTGCTTAGGTGCATCGAAATTTCTTCCATTCTACTTCGCGCCATCTGAGGCAAAGCATATGCATAAGTTTCTTATGTTGCTTTGTCTTGGACTTTGATCAATTAACCGTAGCCTCGATACCAGCTTCCATTCTATCAACCGAGGCGGCACTTTTGCTGTACGACAAATCAGAAAATTGGATCGTCGGGAGGGAACTTAGACGCAATGGGCTTCATGGGAAAATTCAGACAGATAGGAACTCAAAGTCATGTCGATCCTGGTACTGTTGGGGTTCGTTATTGGCTTGTGGAGTGTTGGGCAGTCATAATTGCCAGCTTTATCATTGCAAAGTGAATGCACACTGGCCCCAACAGGAACCAGGGCGACGTTGATGGAGAGAATTTTTGGCGTTTCGGGGAGTTGTGGGTTGGTAATTCTTAACAAGTAGCAATTGATCGTATTTAAATCTGACATTTGCGTGAATGATATTGCTTCCTTAATGTGACGTAGTGGAAGTGTTGAAGTAAGGACTAATTGGGCTAATGTGTTTGTGGGACCCGAGTGGGCCTATATAAGACATTCTTTTGTTCAACTTTGTCGGGAACGTCTCCCTTGCTCTGTAGCGCAGTTGGCGACTCTTTCAGGAGGCGACCATGTGTCGACCACACTGATCGATTGTTCGAATCCCAGTCATAACTACCGCTTCGACGTCGTCCCGTCGTCATTTACTGTGTTAAAATTACTGAATATCCCCTGGTCTGCCAACTAACGGTTGGCGATCGCTGAATTAGACCATCCCTTCGGGTTGAAGGTCAGTGCCTATTGCAAGGCGTAAAATCGCAAATCACTGTGTTAAGGCCTTTGGTAGTGCCTTTAAAGTACTGTTGGAGATAAGAATAACTTGTGTTGCCCGCGCCGCACTAGCTTGGGAGACGTTCCCCCTTTTTTGTAGTATTTGATTTAAATATTTGAATTTTCTTTTGCTTTATGTTCCCAATCTCTACTGATTTTTCGCGTTCTGATTTTGATTTTATTATTATTGTCCTCCTTATCAATTAAACTCAACCAGTACCAATTGTCCAATAAGTATTTATATCGAGCACATTCGAATTAAGACCAAACAGTAGCCATATAGATAGATATAAACCATTTCATATCAACTTATAAGCCGTAAGTAAACAAGACTGCTGCACTCCGAGACTCAGGGATAATAACAAGTCCCTGCAAAAAGAGAAACACTGGCCCAGAGAGAAAAAATTGACTTGAAAGCAGGGAGTCCTGAATTGTCGGGATAGACAAAATCTGGTGATGTCTTGGCTCATGGGAGGGAATGTTGCTCCATTCTTGCACAAAGTGTTTTCCAAGACATGTGTTTAGATGCATGGTCCAAGCACTGATAACGGTGAAGACTTTTCATCAAAACGCTTACAATTGATTCTCGCGAGTCATATCTCTCGGGTGATGCACAGAAACCGTCAATTGAAGCGAACGGGAGATTGACACACGAGATTAGACCCAGGGCAACGGTATCCGCAGACGAGACAGCGGCGCCATTGATCCATCATGGGTTTTTGGCGGGGGACGCTTCCGGTGGATAATCAACTAAGAGTTGAGCAGGGGAGGGGTCAGTTGGATTGAATTGGATTGGATCATGGAATGGAATGAGAATGACTTGAATACTCAAGATCAACATGTCGCGTGAAGAGAGATTTTCGAAGACTCATGGGAATTGCATGTCAATAAACTTGCTTGTTGGGAGAGTGGTTCAGTATGATATCATAAGGTCAGCCATGAACATCAAAAGAATAGACTGGAACGTAGCATATCCGTAGCTGTCTCTTCTCTTCTTTCTGGCTAAGATATAACAGGGAGCTTCATCCAGCCATGCTTTGATATTCTAGAAATATGTGCGTGGGGCAGTTGTTTGCATAAACACAAGACAATGGGCTACCAAGATCCGGCATCAGGTGGATATTTCTTTATGCGAAGTATGCTATGGGTGGTCTTTGTCTTAGATAGAGACAGGCATTAAGATGTGGTATTATGCCGCGCCTCTACCAGGAACATCTGAAAGTTCAGTGTAAAGGAAACATGAGATGCTGCACTAACATAGCATGCATAAACTGGTCCTCAAACTCTCAAATCATTCATCTCGATTTCTAGAATGAGGTCGCAGCCCTAGGCTTTGATGCAATGCGATGATCGATGGATGCGTGGCCCCCCTGTTTGTCGTGGCTTAATGCATCCCTCCACTGCCACGCGACAATTTCCCCGTTTCTTCGAGTCACTTGTTCACTGTAGGCACTGTAACTACGGTACTGTAACTGCCCGGAAATTTCTCTTTGACTGGCGGTGCGAACTACGTGATGTACCAATGCCAACACCAACGTCTGCGTCTGTGTATCGGGCATCACCAAGAAGAGAGGGGACTCCTTAGTAGGAAAATCCACCCATGATCCCTGACTAATTTATCATTTGTCCGCACACCCATGCCCATGACCCGTGGCCCGGATGAGTGAGGAGGAATGAGACGAGATAGGGTTGAGTGGTTGGCTCGAGTCAATAGTCAAGTCAGCACCATTTGCTGATTATGAGGGGTAGGATACGATGGAGATTGGCTGTGTAAGCGTGTACTTCAGAAGCAGAGGCCCATTTGCAGGTGGTAAAAGTTATTTTGAGCATGGAGGATGTATTTGTGTGGTAGATCTCATGCACAATTTACCCACTGAGAAACCTGTCGTGTGCAGTTGGTGGTGGCCCGTAAGCGCTGGATGTGTGGTGCAATTGACAGTTGACGCCGTTGACAGGGATATTTGATTATGAATGTTGAGTTGAGAGCTTCGAGATGAGCTTGGCAGCTTCTAATGGTTTTAAAGGAAAGAGGTTACAGCTAAAGAAGAATAGCTCAGCTTAGGATTCATTTAGTTCAAACATGTCAGCTTCCACAAGTTACAGTAGTAGCTGAAGCTCTGTCAAAGCTTGAAGCCATTGATTGATTGGAACTAGAGCAAGCGTGGGTGAAAAGAAGCCTCTGACCATTCATTGATCACTGACCACCAACCAGAACCGTCCATGGACTTTTTACTCCTTTGATCATTTGATGCGTGATTTACTAGTACCTTTTGTATCTTGTTCCTTTTCTTCCTCTCTTTTCTTGATTTCGACCTCATTTCAGTCAATATACGATTACAAGGTACCCAATCTAGGTACACTAACCACTAACAAGACGTCGCTGGCAGGCGCCAAGTTATCAGAGGCGACCCCTCCATCACCCCACCTTTTGAGCGTAATTTCACCCTCCATCTTCTTTTTGAGCAGCGTAGTCTTTTGAGTTAGTCTTTGTGGTTGATGAAACTTGAAGACGCCCACAACTCGCGTCAATATCACGTTAAAGGAAAACCAAAGCGAAAGGATCTAGTCGTGAGTGATTATCTTATCGTACGCGTCCAAGGTCACAGATTCACGGACACTGAAATTCCGAGTATCTGATCAGTCACAGTTATACGGCTGCACCAACCAAAGTCATCAGGTCATTAAGAAGCATAAGAGGCAAATAAGCAAAAGCAAATCACGCCAAGCAAACAGCAGATATCTATTATCCTTCTTTATCTCCAACCACCAACGGTTATTTTTCTCCATTTCTTCAGCCTCCATCTGGACTTGACTTTACTCATTCAAACTTACACAAATCGAGAGGGCTTCCACAA
>PVPY01001516.1:0-10010 GCA_002982035.1 Fusarium algeriense | reverse complement strand
CGCTACAATACCTCCAATACTTTTCATCTGCATGGGCGCCCTTCATTCGTGCAGCGGTCGTTGCATATGTGTCGTTTGCCATACTGGATCATGATCCACGGTAATAATTGTGAACCCTCTCCGTTTCCAAAAGTCAATCGCGTTTGGTAAGAATGGATGAGTATGTAGATACAGCTTCTTGACGCCAGCCTCTTGGGCCGTCTCAAGTAGCCTATTGAAGAGCTTTGTCGCTAATCCTCCGCGACGCCATTCTGGCTCAACATATAATCTCACTATCTCGGCGACATTCTCAGGCTCAAGACTAATATGGGGAAAGCGATTGTCGTAAGCTACGTAGCCAATCGTAGCAACGAGGAGACCATCTGAATGAGCTGTCAAAAACGCGCCGTGGGCATGGTCAAGAAATCGATCCTGGAAAATGTCAAGTTCCTTTTGGGCCATCTGGCCGCTGGTTGATTGGTCCAGGAACGGGAACATGCCCGCTCGGGCCTTGGTTATGAGGTCCACGATAGCGGGGATCTCATCATGTGTTGCGGGTTGAATCGTGATGTTGGCCATGTCGTGTTTTTTTTGTCATGAGTCAGTCAATCGCTAATTAACGGAGCGTGATGTGATGTGCAGTCTCTGCTGGAGTAAACGAAATGTCAAGACAAAAATATACCTCAAACAACCCCACTTGAAAAAGCTTATTTTTGTTCATCGAATCTCGCTAAATTGGATCTTCTTATCAATCTATAACTACATAATTGTCACCACAATTGACGTGTGCCGATGAGCGCTTCTTTTGATCTGCCCAACCATCTCCAACTTATTTGTGGCCTGATATTTTCAACCCACAGGGCGACATCAAAGCTGCCTAATTCGTGCGCTTTTGAACATGGGTTACACAGCATCGCCTTTCACACCATCATATATACTCGACTTTGGGCATCAGTGTCCACTGCCAATTCTTCAATGCCTCATCCTTCTTAAGTTCATTGTCAAATCTTGCAACTAAATCGATCATGCTTCCTATATTGTATCCTGCAGGAGCTCGGGCTACATTCTCAGGTATCTTTCCAGTCCTCTTGATGTTCCTTTTATTCTAATTGTACGACGTTAATTGCTTTGTCTTCAACTCGTATTAAGTATGGGTCCAAGCGTCAGGCTCTGTATTTTCAGCTTCTTGGTCAGCAATGATGCTGGAAAGATCAGCAGCCGGTCAGCAGAAAAAGTGACAGGCCGCTCATCAACCATCCAGTAATGGTGCTTCCAACCAGAGCCTGCTTTCTCAGCCGCTGCGAGGAAATCAATATTCGGCGCCTCTCAACAACCAACTGCATATGCATACAGGGTTTCTGCCATGGATCCTTTTACAGTCAAGTGGCCTGATAATGGGGGATGATCCAGCCTTGACTGTCTCACAGTTTCCTGAGCTGACAGTGTATCCTCTCATTTTTCGTGCCTATCTTGCGACCAACCTTCATCTTTCCTGAACTGTAGCTATGCGCACCAGAACCTCTCTCTGCCTTTCGATTATTCTCTTACTGCTGTTGGCTGGGGAGACACTTGCCGACGATGACGATACCGACTTTCTCATGAATGTTTTCTCCGACCTTGGTCCGTGAGTCACCAATGACAATTTCCCCCCTCCTATCTAGAGTGAAATGCGTACGGGATGAAATGGCTGACTCACCACTCGAGTGTCCTGGCGTTATTTGGTGAACAATTCGCTCGCCAATTCCTCAGTGAAACCTTCACTTGGTATGACCATGTCATCTTCGCTTGCGTTCCTCTCGGTATCATGACAGCATTCGCCGGTGCGATCCGCGTTCAAGATCATAAGTTCCTCAAAGCCTTCATTGGACGTGCACGAGAGAATAAAGCAGCTGCCGAGATTGAGTACATGTCTTCCACCTCTACCGAAGTAGGGGAGCTCTTCAACGGTCGGGGTATTGTGAGAACAATGGGGCAGTCACAAATCGCTCAATTTATTGTGTTTCCTGGTGAGTTTCTCGAGGAAAAGAGTGATGCGTGGAATCAGTCCTATGGCATACACACTCTAAAGTCTGCATCAAAAGACGGCATCCTACATAAGGAAGGTGAGGCATGAGAAAACCGGACGGTTATAATGAATGTTGACCTGGGTCTATCAGAGTATTGTGATGAACTTGACCTAGCAGCTCGAAGCTGGCTCAGCTCAGTCAGACCCAAAGATGTAGCAGATGTTGAACGTGCAGGAAACAAAATCAAGCCGTCAAGATCCGGAGTAAAAAGGGCAAGCCCATTGCAAAAGAGCAACAACATCTTGCCCCAGTATTGGGACTCACTGAAATTTCCCAACCTTCAACTGAACATTGCAACAGCAAAGATTTCAGCAAGAAGAAGGAGTATTGAACTTCACTTAGCTGCCATTGTCGCAGTTGTCCTGCAGGTCTCTCTTCTCGTCATAGCTGTTGTAGTGCCTTACCGCGTTCAGGGCTACGAATCTCAACCTTGGGGTCTTCCATGCTACATTGGCGGCTCTATACTCCTCTTCATTGGCATGCTTGCCTGCTCCCTTGCCATCGAACGAAGCACAAAAGAGTTCAAATGGAGACCAAGCACGAGGGAGACTCCTAATACAGGTCGAGGCATGAATTTATTCTGGGTACAGCGCGCACAACGTGTCAATGATCAGGAGTTCGGCTCCTATGTAATCTTTTCACAAGAAAAGCAGTTTATCTCTACGTCTAGTCGTAGAGAAAGCGTTTGCCCCAAAGGAAACGACAAAGAGGAAACCCAAATACCTGACCAAAATGGAAGCCAACAAAATGGTCAGACGAAAAACAAGAAACCGTTAATAGCGAATGCTAAATCAGATTTCAACGAAACCAGAAGCTGGAAGTCAGGTTTACTGTCATTCACAGGGATCCTCGCAGGTGGTGCAGGCTTCACTATCCAGTTTATTGGCCTCAGGGGACTCCCATGGCCTTGCGCTGTCGCACATCTTGGTGCCATTGTTATTATGGCCATAATCAGAGCTCTGGTTCGTCGACGACTTGGAGACGACCCACGCTATTGGGACGCACCTCCTCGATACGAGCTTGATTTGCTTGCGGTTCAACTCGTCGAGTGCGGAAGTTCACAATCTTTCAAGCCCCCAGAGCAAGATTGGACTTGGAGGGTCGATACTCCGAAACACCAGCGTGAGAGCAAATATTTCTTCACCCCCAAGAATCTCCAGAGTTCACCCGGTGAAAGCTCAGTACTTTCACAAAACGAAAAGCAGAACAAGGCCCAGCAAATTATGCTCGTTCGAAAGCGACTGAGCGATCTAATCCAATGGAAGACAGATGCATTCAAGCCAGCTCTGGCATTGGCTCATTCAATCGAGCGGTTTTTAGACGAGTTCATGCCGGATACACCAAATCAGGAACGGATAGAATGGCAAATTCCACTGAAAGACCGTGATGACAAACGAGAGATCGTGACATTGTCAATCACCAGGGAGGGTATCAGTGGTTGGAAGATAAAAGTTGGAGAGGTTGAAGCAATCTTGTCACTTTGGATGGCTCACTTGGACATAAACAACACAGCAAGAGTGAAAGGCAGGAAAAATACTGATTGGCAAAGATCCGAAGCTGGTGTGGCCTTGGGGGTTGATTACTGCAGGATCCTTGGGCCTAGTGACCAACGTGGTGTTTTGGAGCGCGACATCAAATGGTGGGTGGGCAATCCAGCGGTGACTGAGATTACTGTGGCCAAGGAAACAAATAAGCCACCAACTGGTTCAAAAACTTCCAATCATTCACCTTACGAGATCTCATATTATTGTGATCCCCCTGAACATGAGAGCATCAAGATGGTTATTGGCTTCATGGGACCACTTCAACCGAAAAATAAGCACAAACTATTGGTACAACACTCTACAGCAGGCCTGACTACTATTGCTGCACAGCATCTCTTTACCAGCTTCATCTGGACGGTTTTGAATTCGGATCGGCTACCAAAAGACTTTCTCGATCAAGGTTCCATAAATGTCCATGATTCTGTCAGCATCCAACCACCCAAGGCCTTAGATTTGACATCCAGCAGAATCGAAACAGGACGAAAGTTGAGTCATACAAAATTGACCAGGTTTGCGCTTCATGCTGAGAAGGAGGGTCTTGGAGTGCAGGACGACATTCTTCTATGCCTCATCCCTGTTTTCAGTCTCAAAGACGTTCTCCCAAATGATGCAGTACTTAAGCTTGACTTGCCTACCCTTCGCCCGCAAAGTCCTTGGAAAAAAGACGCTCCGGCTTACTTGGATCTTATCAAGTTTATGGCAAATGATTCTACCTCTAATTTTGATGACTGGTTTTCTTTAGCTGCGGTTGTCCGTACACTTGACTTCATCTATCTTATGACACTCGACGCTGAGAACACGACAGACGAGAAGAAAATAGATCCGAAGGATGCTACACACCCCAACTCTGCCCCAACAGAACCCACCAACGATGTTGGATCCAGCCCGAACGTGTCTAGTGAGGATCCAGAATCTTCTGGTCAAAAATTATCTGGCGAGTTAGGAAAGCTTCTAGATCCCCTTGCCAAATGCTTTCCTGAAGCAATTAAGAAGCTTTGGTTGTTCTACAAGCTTCAAGGGCGTGAGAAATACCTCTCGAAGCTTAAAGATCTTTGCGAGAAGGAAAGCCCTGGAAAGGCATGGCTACTAGAGCCGGAAAGCCAAAAGCAGAAAGACTTGATGAAACAAATCAGATTCACAAATCTACATCACCAAGTTTGCAAAAATGCTCCTCTTGATCTACAATCGTTTCAAGGTGCGAGTTCCTCTTCTGCCGCATAATTTATGACTTATTTGTGTTTAGAAGAGGATTTCAAGAAGCGAGACATCTTTGGCTGGACAGCTCTGCACTATGCTGCTGCTTGTGGATGTTTCAATGGTGTCGAGAAGGATCAGCACGATAGCATCAAGAGCGAGCACCTTCAAAATTTCTTCAAAAATCTTTTCAAGGAAAGTCATCCGGAAGCCTGGTGGTTTGATAATTTCAATAGGAGCCCAGTTCATATAGCATCTCTGGCTGGAAACAGCGGCTTTTTGAAATTGTTACTGGACAATCTTTCAAACATGAGCGCCAGCTTACAGGCGAAGGGCCTCGATGGAATGACCCCAGTGCATCTGGCTGTTCAAGAAGGTCATTCGAAATGCATTAAAGTCATAACAGAGACTCAAATTCTTCAGGAGGTTGAAATCCCAACAGACGCTTGGAAACGGAATCCAGTTCTCCTAGCAATTGCAAAGAGGCAACACGAGTGCTGCAAGCTACTGATTCAGGATAATAAGATGACGTTCAAGCTTTACACTCTTGACATACTTGGCAAATCCATCTTCTCGTACCTTGACGAGAGCGATGAGGACCAACGCAATATTGGAGCTATGCTACTAGAGACTCATTCCAAGAAGTTTCAAGAAAAAAAGACCGATAATGAAGGTCGAACATTCTGGCATCATGCGGTCAGGTTCCTGGACAGACGCTTGATGACCTTCTTGAGTGAACGGCATAGAGAGACGATCAACGGCGGCAACAATGCTGGCGAAACTCCACTTCACACTGCAGTTAAGCGTAAGGATGGCGAAATGGTCCAACAGCTGCTGTCATTGGGTGCAAAGCCAGGCGTCAATCCTGCTAAAGACCAGTCACCGCTGATGCTTGCTTGCGATTGTAGTGAGTCGCAAATGGTCAAGTATATGCTTGATTACAATAAATCAGCAGCGAACGAAGTGGATAAAGATGGAAAGTCTGCGTTACACTATGCAATCCAGTCAACAAGCTGCAGCGATGAAGCTCGCGACAGTATTGTCAGATCTCTCACCGAAGCCATGAAAAGTATTGATATCGAAGATCACAAGGGTTGCACGCCGCTGCACCTTGCGTCTCAAAACTCTCAGAGTTCGATCGTATCTATTCTAATCAAAGCAGGAGCCAATCCAAGTGTCAAGGACAACAAGGGCGACAATTCCCTTCATTACGCAGTGAAACACTGGCCACCTAATGAAGATCCATTGGTAAAGTCAACAGAAGATATTGCGGAGAAGCTGTTGAAGAAGCTACCTGCATGCAACAACGACCAGAACAAAGCTGGATATACGCCCTTGTTTCTAGCTATAGAATATTTCAAGGAGAACGCTGCTTTGTTCCTCTTGGCCAACAAAGCAGACCCTCAGACCAAGTCTGCAAAGCTATATCATTCGCCGTTGACAAGGGCTTGTCAGCAAGGAGGTCCAATTCGCTTCATATCGAAGGTAGCGGAGCTCGCCGATCACCCAGACGCCAAGGTCGATATCAACCAAGCGGATTCAAGATACGATGAACCCCCTCTTGCATGGGCATGCGCGTACAATCACGCTGGGGTCATTAGCATATTGCTAGCTTCTGAAACGTTGAACCCCAACAAGCAAGCGACAGGGTACAATGGTTATATGCCACTTCACCTAGCGTTGGAAGAGAACGACCTTGCCATCGTTGGACTATTGCTTGACGACCCGAGGACCAAACTCGGCCTAAATGTGGTAATCGACTTCGGGTTGAATATTCTGGAGTTCGCTTTCGCCTATGCAAATGAAGAGTGTCTCAAGGAACTGCTCTTGCATCATCATACTAAGTCTGCAATGCTCTGTATTCCTGGATGAGAAAGAGTGATTATGAAATATGCAAAAAGGATCAACGAGATACAAATCTGGAATGAATGGGACAGTGCCATCACAGATAAAGAGAACGGCGTGAGGTTTCCAATTCATAAGCTGGCTGCAGCTGGTCGTCTTGAGAAAATCAAGTCGCTTTGGAACAGTGGCGCCAGTTTGAATGAGTTTGATGAAGACAAGTGGACACCTATCGACATTGCTAGGAGGTACCACCACGATGATCTTGAAAAATTTCTTGCCCAAATCCCCCGGAGAAGAGATATGAGTATGGTGCAGTACCGGAAGCCTTCGACCTTCATCAATCTTTCTCAAAGCTCACAGCTTACAACATCACAATGTTCAGACCACCATGACTGCCCTTATCTCATCTTAAGTGAGTAAACTCGCGCTAGGATGGAATCATATTTACTAACATCTTCTAACTAGGCATAGCATTCCCGAAGACAGAAACTGTTAAAGAGCAACTTTGCTACCTTCGCACTGAAGAGGCCGTTCCCCCAAACGCAGGATCTTTTTACTACGAGGTCAAGATCCTTCAACCTCTCCGAATGAAGTAAGTCACAGTACTTAGATCTACTCCAGTCTAGTCCCTCTTGTTATTTAAATCCTATTGGCGTGATGTGCACTGATATTGTTCCCAGAGAGTATGTAATTGGTTTCTGCCAGTCAGATTGTCGTCCAAATAGGATTCCCGGATGGGACGAGGGGTCATTTGCCTATCATGGAGATAACGGAAGGTTTCATGTTGAGGAGGGATTTGCTGGGAGCCTGGAAAGCGATGAAACCTTTGATCAAGGTGACGTTGTAGGGTGCGGCTTAAATCTTGAGACAGGCCTTGGTTATCGTACTAAAAATGGAGTTCTTCTTGGTTCCAGTAAGCAAACAGTCTCCTAAACACCATCTAATTTATACTAAGCTCTAAACAGGTCCTCGATTCCAGAGTCAAAAACTCGACACCGGAAAGTGGTTTCCTTGTATAGGAGCCAGGACTGAAATTGAAGAGGAACTTAGAGTTTGTGTTACCCTCAGAGCGACCCCAGATCATCCTCTATTTTATAGAGGCCCTTATGATGGACTTTTACTGAGGACAGAATGGCGTGATATTGATTAACTTGACTTCAAATTTCGGTAAACCTTATTAGTATATCTGCAAGAGGTATCGAGGCAACACATCAAACATAACACCTTATTTTATATACATTTTAGGCTACGTAAACACTTGATCATAGCCAATAAAGTTGATTGAGCTTTCCGCAAGAAGTTCAAGTCGGTGCTTTGAGCGTAGTCTATATTGATATTGTTCAATAAAGAAATGACTGTCCTCTCCACTAGAAAACAGTTCCGAGCAAAACGCGGTTTAAGTCCAAGGGCGACACGAATCCATATAAAGTCTATGTAGTATTTGAAAAAAAAAAAAAAAAAACTTAAAAAAAACTTATGTATTTAATAACAGGTTCTTAGTATTAATTAATAGTTAAAGCCTATAATGCCTCTACGAGACGTATCAAGTTAAATTCTATATTTAGAACAGATCTAATTAAAGGCTAAGACTTTAGACTAACTCACAATATCAATTAATATTATCAGCTAGTTATTAAGGACCCATACCAGATGGTAGCCCCAAATCACCTGAAGACAATAGGTACATGGATATACGGCTAGGTAGCAGTATTTTTGCCTGTAACCTAAGATACTTGAGATAGGCATGCTTCTACAAGACACGTCGACAGCTCCACCTAGTAGTAATGCTTTCAGCAACCAATACATATGTAAAATTGTGCGATCTCCTGATTCATCATCAAATATGACATCCTAGTGCGGACATGTCAAGAGAGCCAATGACGTGGGGTGTCGGTGGACTGACGCGATCGGAGGGAACGATTAGCACATTGACTTGGTCACATGGATCAACATAACCCCAAATCATGGAGATATCGGTATCTTTACTATAGAAGTGATAATATAGACACAATCTAATAGTATTTTAATTTCCTTTTTTATTTACCATTTTATACCGCGCCATGACGACACCAGGAAACGGGAACTCACGAGGCTATGTGACCCTAGCCGACGCCTCACCCGAGAGCACTCAAGACCATGTAGTTTTTGAGGCGGTAAAAACATGGAAAGGATACATATGGGATACCTGGGAGCTGCCAGCCGATCAGCGTCGCTTGCTGTTCAAAGTTGACGCTTTCATTCTTACCTTTGCGTCGATAGGATATTTCCTCAAGAATATCGATCAGACTAACATCAATAATGCCTTCTTGAGTGGTATGGAGGAGGACCTTGAGATGTTTGGTAATCAGCTTGTCACTAGTCAGTGCATCCTTCGTTCTTTGCTCCCTTGATATCATGGCTCATGCCGACACCAAGGCACTTCAATCTGGACATTTGGCTATGTCATTGGACAGATCCCATCGAATTTGCTACTGACCCGAGTCTCGCCAAGATGGGTAATCCCATCGCTTGAAGTCGGTTGGGGTATCGCAACTATTTGTACTTCGGCAGTTCAATCATACAGGAGTCTTTATGTACTGCGGTTCTTCGTTGGTTTCTTCGAGTAAATACTGTCCTCCCGTGGATCCCGACGCTCCTTGCCTGTCTATGAATACTTTGACTAACCTTCCTGCAAGATCAGGCTTTTATCCCGGAATCCATTATATGCTGGGCTCATGGTATACCCCGAGGGAGATTGGAAAACGCGCTATGTTATTCTGGCTAGCCGGTTCGGTTGGATCTATGTTCAGTGGCATCCTTCAAGGCGCCGCCTATACAAATCTCAACGGAGTTCATGGGCGTGCAGGCTGTATGTACCAACTTCAGTTCCTATCTAGCTTTCGCCTTTCTGGATATCCTGGTTGTGGAGCGGTGTATATCTGACACTGACGACCTTCGCAGGGCGTTGGCTATTCATCATCGATGGCCTCATCACCATTCCGTTGGCAATCGCAGGTTATTTCTTCTTCCCAAATCTACCACAAGATGGCAAGAGAACTTGGTGGACAACGGAAGAGGAGCATATTCTCTCAATCAGAAGAATGCAGGCAATAGGGCGCGCGGGGAAGCAGCCTTGGACCAAAGACAGAGTCAAGAAGGTTTTATCTAGTTGGCACACTTATCACCTTCGTATGTCTTGCCTCGTATTGTTAAATGACTCACAGCTGACCAACAGCGCTGTTGTATATTCTTTGGAACAATGGTAATCCTCAAGCTGCTATGGGGTATTGGTTGAAGAGCTTTAACGATCAGCCTCCGCCGGTACCAGGCACCTCGTTCACCGTTCCCGAGATCAATAACCGTAAGTCTAAACATCACTGACGCACATCCCCCTCCCTCCCTC
>PVPY01001507.1:0-25022 GCA_002982035.1 Fusarium algeriense | reverse complement strand
TGAGCAGCATCAGACTGAGCCTAAGCCCACTGAACCCAAGCCAACTCAGCCCAAGCCTACGGAGCCCAAGCCTACTGAGCCTAAGCCTACGGAGCCAGCCAAGACTACCGGATGGTCTACTTCCACCATCTACTCCACCAGCATTCGCACCGTCACTGCCTGTGGTCCTGAGTTCCCCAACTGCGAGACACCTACTCCTCACGTCACCACTGAGACCATTGCTGTTTCCACTACCGTCTGCCCCGTCACTGAGCAGCATCAGACTGAGCCCCACCCCACTCAGCCTAAGCCGACAGAGCCCAAGCCTACTCAGACCAAGCCCACTGAGCCAGTCATTGTCAAGACCACCGCTTGGTCTACCTCCACTGTCTACACCACCAGTGTCCGAACTGTGACTGACTGCGGCCACGAGCATCCTAACTGCGAGCAGCCTACTCCTCATGTTACCACTGAGACTATCGCTATCTCTACTACCGTCTGCCCAGTTACCGAGGAACAATCTGCTCCTACCAAGCCCAGCACTCCTGGCCAACCCTCCAAGCCCTCTCAGCCAGAGCAACCTTCTCAACCTGAACAGCCTTCCAAGCCCTCTCAGCCAGAGCAACCTTCTCAACCTGAACAGCCTTCCAAGCCCGAGCAGCCTTCCAACCCTGAGCAACCCACCAAGCCTGCCGGTGGTGAGCACCAATCTTACCCTGCTCCAACTCAGCACATCGTCACAACTGGCTGGTCTACCTCCACCGTCTACACAACCAACATCCGAACTGTCACTGCCTGCGGACCCAACGTTGCCAACTGCCCTGGTACTCCTCATGTCACCACCGAGACCATCGCTCTCTCAACCACTCTTTGCCCCGTCACCAAGACCCAGGTCATCCCTGGCCCCGGCGCTACCTTATACCCTCCTCCCCCTCACCGACCTGGCAACATGACATCCACTCTTTACACCACAAAGTACTTCACCGTCACTGCTTGCCCTCCCAAGGTCACCGACTGCCCCATTGGCGCTGTCACTTCCACCGTCTACGCCACAGCCACCACTCAGATCCAGCAGTGGAACCCTTCCAACTCTCACGTCTACCAACCTCCCGCTCCTACCAAGAGCGCTCCTCCTACCATCCCTACCAACTTGCATCCTGGTAACCAGACGGTTACCACTTTCATCCGATCTACCACCAAGCTCTACGAGACTCCTGTCACGACTCCCAAGCCGGTTGAGACCACTACTACCAAGGCTGGTTATGAGAAGCCTCCTTATCCTGTTTTCTTTTAAGATTTCTGTACCTACATGCATCTCAAAGTGTCTGGAACCATGAGAGCGATGACTGCATACTTTACTTAGAATGAGTAACTTACGACCTACATGACCTGTTTTGTATTTAGATATTATGCATACGAAAAGAACATAGCTTAGAAGCAATCCTGTCAATACAATAGTACATCTTTCCTTGTTTATTATATACTAGCCCATCATATCCAACAGTGATCGCCCCTCAAGCGACTTCCAACCAACCTTGCCAGAAACCTGTTGCCTTGACAAAAGCATCGCAGCTTTGGTCGAGGTTTGATCTGGATCTTTGAGAGAACAGGCTCAGCAGCATGAATTTCAAGCTTGTTGATTATATGGTTCAATGAATCGCAAAGTGATTGAAGAGGTAACTTATTTGTTACATGTCTGCCAGCGAGGGATATTCACTTCATTTGAAGCTATTTAAAGCAATTTTTGTCATGATTTGCGCCCGTTGCTTAGTTATGTGAAGCAGTTTAAGCCGCTAATGGCAAAGTCTTTCAATAACGTTACTATTCCCCAAAGCGGAAGTAAGAGGACCATGAGGCAGTAAGCCGTATTTCCTCATTAGTACCACCAAGATCACCAAGACCAATGAAGACCACCATTATGGAGCCTTACCTATCTCAGCCTTGAACCATTTAGTAAACTTCGAATTGGGTCGGTCGCTGCTTTAGCCGAGGTAACTGGGCTAAACGTTGTTTATGGTAAATCTTGAATTAGGAGTAGCTTCTGCTTGTGCCGACAGTGTCGACTTGTTGAGAGGCATGGTGGGTAATTTGACTGAGTGTTTGAGCTATAGGGTTTGATTCGGTTCAGTCAGGCCTGGCTAGTTTTGTGCTTTGCATTCTGATCTTATACTAAGGATGATAACTGAAAATCTCAAAGGCTAGCCGAAACTTGACGCGCAATACTGTTAAGACTACAATCTTATCCTTTATTTTTAACAATCACGATTGGTCGAGCTTAGGCTTTTCTTCAATCACGCGACTCTTCCCTGCGATGTAATATTTCTGTTCGCAATATTGCCTTAAAAGCTAAACGCTAATGATTACTTGAAAATTCAATACTCGCATCTGAGTTCAATGCTCTCTATTTGAAGCTGAGACCTTTGACTGGAAGGTTATATCCACCCAGCATGACTAGGCTCTCTATTCCTCGGTATGGACGAGTTATTTGGAGTCTCTCTTTGTGTCCCCTCCATCTTATCCGGCATAGAGTCCACAACGAAGCGAGTCGCCATGTCGTTATTCACACCTTCCATCTCGTGCCCTTGGCGCCGCAACACCAGCCGAACGTCACCTAGATCCTTGGACAAAGGCTCTGCTCCGGATGTCTCGGCTACGGGAACAATAGTGTCAAGATCAGGGTTCCTCGTAGTCCGCAAAATAGTCGAGAAGGAATTTCCGTAGGATGCCGATGCAGAGTTTATGCATAGCAGACCAGTGGCGACGATAAACGCGGAAGCAATTATACCTACTCCATATGCGATGAAAAGATTACGAGGCTGATAAGAGAAGGCGATCTGCGTGGATAGATAGGTAATAGGCCCACGAGATGCGGTGGTTTCGTTTTGCCTAAAAGACATGTTAACTCACTTTCGCTTGAGAGGATTAGGACAGTGAACTTACAAGAATTTTGAGTTGCTGAAAAGACTTATTGTGACATTCGTGAATAGCTGCTCCAGTGCATCAGCTATGGAGATATTCCCGATAACAGATTCTGCTTTCGGCAAATCACCCGTAGAGTATTGCTGCGCATTCATTTCTTGCACAATCTGCAACTCTTTGGAATCCATGAGAACAGAGCTCATTATCTGCGTTTGAATCGGACTCATAACGCCGTAGTGCGATATCTGTAGACTCCCAAGCAACAGCCTTCCCAAGGCATCCATGAGCGAGAGGTAAGCAACAGAGGCATGGAATCGACTGGTATCTTTGCTGCCCTTACTACTGAGACCAGCGTCAACGTATGACACTCCGTTTAGTCTCTCAGTTTTGTAGCTAATATCCTGCTTGCCGTTGTTGAAGGTGAAATTGATAGCAAAAGACGTATTGTAGAGCTGGCACTCGATTGTCTTGTTTGCCATGATGTAATGTTCAGAGATCGGTTTGTCCGGCACGACAACATAGAGCTTGGCATATTTTTTCGTGGACGTCCGATCAAAAGTCGATGCCTTGGAAACGAGAGAATCATTCAATGCACTCTTCAATCCTAAGAGTGCATGCTGCTCCAAAGTTTTGTCCTGGGTGTTGAAGGCTGGGACAAACCCAACGAATCCGACCGTGTCTCCACAGCAGGTGCTGTTCTTTACTGCTTGACTAAGAAGATTTGCATAAGACTCGTTGCTAGGGACACCGCATGATATTGTTGGGCCAAAAAAGTCGACGTGATATGAAGAGTTGGGAAAGGGTGCTGGGATAGTCAAGATGGAGCCGAGAGATGACACTGATAAGAACAACCTTGAGACATAGCTTGAGGGAGCGTAATACCCAACTCCACTTACTCCTGTCCATTGAGCAAAATTGAGTGGGTTGCCATAATCGATAATCGGAATCGGATCGTTGACTGTTGTTATATTCGGCTGCGAGGATACCCGGACGGTTAATGTGGCTGGAGTGACAACTGCAATTAGGGGAAGTGCCCTTAAGTAGATGTTAGCAACATGTAGAACACTTCAAGACTTGGTACAAGGGATATCGTACCAAGCAATCATAGCCACCACAGCAAGCGCTGGCGCAGCCGTCCAGAGCTCCCAAGTAGTAAAGTCCCAAGCATCATGCAGGATACCAAACAGTGAGTTGATTCCCTGAATGGTAACAGACTTAGATCTTAGCGTCTGCCATAATATTTGCGTGTATGCGAATCCGACAGCAGCAGATAACAGTGCCCTAGTAAGAAACGCTATGCCGGTGCCCCCGCGGAGATACCACTCCTGCTGGCTTTGGTTCTCGACGATTTTGCCGTTTAGATAGTCGTAGTAAAAATGGTGGCCGATGCCGAGGAGTAGTGCCAAGGATAGACTACCAGTCATGAGGACTGGAGTCAGCTTGTGGCTTGTCATGTTGTGCTTTCGGTGTCGGTGAGGCCGTTGATTGTAACCATGAAGGATTGAGTGTTTCGATTTATTGATGAGTTTCTCGTTTCCAAAGACCTGGTAAGGGAAGATCAATTTCGTCCAAAAATAACACCGATTAATGAGAGTTGTTGCGAAACGACAAGAGAATAACAAATCGCTCGTTCGTGCGTCTAGTACTCGATTTGTCGTACTGTGATGAATGCTGCAATCTGAATCTGTTCATGGCAATTGATGGGGTCGCGAAAGAGGAGGGGAAAATAAGGTAGAGTCGAAACTTATGACGTTTTGTAGCCTTGGAGCCATTTACAGAATAAACGGGACCTGAACTGTTTTGCCTGAATAGCTTGTTATCTTACTGGCTCAGCAACCGCTGGGATGCATATTGACAGATGGGCGGTTGTTGAAACATCTATGGACGTTATGTTGCTAAAAATAGACACAAGATCCCTGCACTATATACGGTAGCCGCCCGTGGCATCGAACCCACCAAGGGCAATTGAGGAATTATTGTTGCGAGAGGGAATATTCCCATTATATAAGTCAGTGCCCAGGCCTTGCATTTGGCCTGTTACTTAGCAAACATCTGGCCTCTGAGTGTTTAAAAAAAAAGAAAACATTAGATGAATTACTTGACTATGCCCCAATTCTCTGCCTCTCAATAATCGATCTTGAGGCTATACTCATCCTCCCAGTGCATCGCCCAGTAACGATCCCAAATAGCCTTGGTAATAGGTCCGACATTTCCATCATTCACAGGCTTATCGTCGAGAGTCGTGATAGGCATAATGCCTCCCGCAGTAGTGCACATCAAGATCTCATCAGCATGATAAGCCGCCTCGACAGGAACATGCTCAACACGAATCTCGTGCCCACATGATTTCGCAGCATCGATGACACTCTTCCGTGTAATGCCCTGCAAAACTCCACGATCCGGTGTATAAAGCACACCATTCTTGATGATGACAATGTTGAAACCCGAGCCCTCAGTGAGGTTGGCATCGCCATCAGTCAGGAAGGGATAAGTAGCGCCACGGTCATTAGCCTCGAACAAGCCGCGGACTAGATCACCCCACTGGAGATTCTTGATGGTTGGATCAATAGCACCAGGTGGAACTCGTCGTACGGTTCGTGCAACAATGGCACGACCACCGTGATATTGAACCTCAGGATCCATGACCCAGACATATGGCTGGACAAACATGTAGAGGTTGTTGTTAAGCAGTTCTTCAGGTTTAGAGCCTCTGACGCCTTTGAGACCACGAGTGACAATCAATTCAACGAACGCATCCTTGATCTCACTCTTGGCCACCATCTCAACCAGGATCTTCTTGATCTCCTCACGAGGAATAGGGAATCGAAGTCTCATCTTCTTGCAACTGGCTTCAAGACGATCAAGATGGTCGTCGAGACGGAAGAAGCGACCATCCCAGACGGAGGGTACGTCATAGGTTAGGTCACTATGCATGAAACCCTGATCGAGGAGGGGAATACGAGCTGATTGCAACGGCACAAGCTCGCCTTCAACCCAGGCGATGCCTTGGGAGAGGATGTTCTTGCTGGCTTCGAGGGTGGCTTGTCGCTCGGAATAGCCGGCGAATACCTTGTCCATGGTCGCCATATCGAATTTCTGTGTATAAGTGTTCTGTTGATGGTGTTGGCTGGCGTCTGATGTTACTGATGATGGAAGAGGCTGGAGCGGCTGGTTGGTGAAGTTAACAGCTCTGATGCGATTCTGTCATTGCTTTTGTAGACGTGTCAAGGAATCTACATGTTTTATGAAGCTTGCGGCAACTGCTACACCGGCTTCCGAGGATACTGACGCAAATCAAGTTCTTGGCGCAGTTATTACTCAATTGCGTAATTCCTCTTTGGGTAGTACTGCATCCCCGCAGCTAAACGGTCCGCTACCAGAGAACATGCTCGTCATTGTGTAACATCCAGAAACAGTTGACCTGTCAGTAGGAACTATTTGTCATTCCGCAGGAAGAGCTAACGTGGATCGCCACTGATTACTGAACCAATGTGATGGCTTTTGGTTGAACTTTTCCGGGAAATATAGCGATGCGCTAAGAGCCAACGACGCTTGAGTAGGACTGGACAAAGCCCGAGGAGAACACAAATTCCATGCAATTTAGAGATCGAATTAGCATTTCTCTTGAAACAAGCCAGATCTTGGCTTTTTTAAATCCCTTAAATTTGTTACAATAGTTTCTCCTGTTGAGCCGTATCCATAGTGCTTCGTGCAGTTATAAGCTACGGGGCGAGAAAAGCTCGCTGGAGTCTGGTGACTCTGGCCCAGTTATCCTGGGAGATATGACTCTATTTGGAAAGAGGGTGATTCCATTTTCAGTAACATATGAAAGTACTACATATAATCTAATAAATTCCGACCGCTCTTGCAACCTGTAAACGCCTGATCTTACCCATCTTATTTTCCCAGTACCGACCGATACGGCTGGCCTTTTTTCGGTCATCTCATCATCCGAACGCTAGTAAAAGAAAAATACAGAGGGTACCTTAAAACAGACCGCAAACCTCTAATTGTACGACAAGCGAAGCTCAACCAAACAGATACTGTCTCGAATCCCCAGAATTGGCATTTGAACGACCCTTCTGATCAATAACAGAACCCCACCATGAGTCGGAAGCATCATCAGCCCAAACCTCTTCAAGAAGCGTATTGGCCGTCAAAAACATGTCATATCTTGTCCTTTCATTCCACCAGCTGCAATAGGTTCTCGCAGCTTGGCGCAAATGCTCATCCGATGTCTCGCACCCAGCGAGAAAGACGGGTAGAAGGAGCTGCTTCTGCAACATCGAGCTATACCTACAGGAAGTTACATGGTTAAGAGTCTTGCGAGCAAGAAATCCAAGTATCGGCGGTGGAGGCTGACCACGCTGCCACTTGAACACGCGACCGATGTAGATCAGTAGTCCATATCTCCAAGCTTCAGCACAGTGATGCATGTCCTCTTTGTAGTGCGCTACATCGCCAACATTACAATCTGTAGTGTCCGAGACCAGCAGATCTGGAATATCACCATGCTCTGGATCCGTCCACTCTCTAATCTCTTTCTCGACTCCAAGAACTGGCTCCCTATCGAACTTGGCGCACCTCATATTACTTATAAGCTCGAATTCTCTTGCGTACGACCCAAGTCGTATCATGTGTCGGAAGAGGGCTTCTGGGCAGCCTGATATGCTGTAGAATGTTTCATCGCTCGTTTTATCGTGGTTGAAGAGGCTGATAATCGTGGATTCTGAAAGTACACATCCTTGCCTGCTCGTGAGGGCTAGAGTGACATCCCACCTGAGATCAATTAGTTATTAGATCTCTAAAATGGCTTAATGGCAATGCTTACCAGACCAACATCTCTATGCGTGCTTGCATTCGTGGTGTCTTCTTCTTATTGCAGAACTCGGCAGCTTGTATCATTTTGTGCGCTCGCTTGAGATACCACGTCCAAGGACCATGGGCAGATGTTGCGCACTGTAAAAATGAGCAGTGAATCAAAATGTTTCGTAATATGGCTTACATCAAGTGTCATGAGTATCAGCACCGCGTCTAAGAAGGTCGCCTCCATTGGCGAAGCCTGTGAGACACCTTCCATGTCTTTCAGCATTTCAAGGGCCTTCTTCTTATGCATCTTGGCCTCTCCAGCGCAAGAGCCCGTATCGTGATTGATGTGCTTGTAAGAGAGAGCGAGGATGCAATGTAGTAGAAGTTGTGAGCCTCGTCCAGTTTCGGCGTCGAATCGGAATGGATTGGCAGCGAAGTCATGAGTTAGAGGCATGACGCAGAACTCTTGGTCATCTATCAACCGTCAGCTGGATCAGTATCTTAAGAAGGGCTCTAAACTATCTGTGCATACATCGAGTCAATAACTGCGCGATAGTATCACTAATGTTGCTCGGCGCCGCGTTACAGTTGAGCAATGGCAAAACAGGCTCTTCAATCTCTTGTGACTGTGATTGCGCATTTGTGTCAAATTCGCCTGTCGCATCATTGGCTTCATTCGGCAATTTAGGGCCGATAAAGTGATTCTCAGGTGAGTTGTCGGTCGATGATGAGTCCCCTAGCTGGATAAGAGGGAAGTCAGGGCCAAAGTACATGGGCAGTTGGCCTTTGACTTGGTCAAAGGGCGCCATGAAAGATGGCCCTGCGTCAATGAAGGGGTTCATAAGACTCGAATAATTCCAGTCCAAGTCGCTCCCGTTGTTAATCTCCTCCCCCATCATCATATCATGATCGAATGGATTGGCATTCTCGTGAGGGATCCCCGGAGTCGCTGCATTATGAGCTTAGGTCTCTGCCTCTGTGGTTTCGGCTGCTACAAGGGTCGCTCTCTTACCATTTCTATCTTGAGTCTCAGTGTTTCCATCAGTCGACTTGGAGCTCGAAGGGGGCGTCGCTGGCTGAGCAGCACCCTCATTCTGGGGGTTTGGTGTTGACGCGGCCGTTTGCTTTGATCGCGTTGTCGGTCCGAGGAAATCGATTGATCCAGGTGCTGTTCCATCGCGACGTCTTCTTTTGCGACTAAATGCGCCGACAAATTTGAACTCGCGAGGGGATTTGGCAGCTGACATATTGTTAATAGAGTAGAGTTATTGTAGAGTCACTCAAGGTAAGAGTGAGTGTTTCCTCGGTTGGGGAATGGGAGAGGGGAAGGGTTCAGAAGCTTTCCAAGCTTGAGAAGAACTTAGACCCGTCCCATCATGCATGATACTAAAAACGCCCCCGCCAGCCAGGTTTTAGTGCACTCGACTACGGGGCACCACCGTTACACTGCGGAACGTAGTGGCAAATATCCACCAGTTATCACGAGATAACTTGTTGGAGCTGGTGATAAACCCTTACGATTTTGCGCGTTGTCAAGCATCTTTGTATGCCGCAAAGAGCTTCTGATTGGTCATGAAACGACTTGGAACGTCATGACTTCACAAGCTGAGCTTGGGTTTTATATGCAGCCATTATCAGTTGTCGTTGTCTTACCATCTACTTAATTTTACCGGACTATTTTATGTATCAAGTTTGTTCATTCATCTCATATCCCAACTATTCAATGCTAACTCTAATTGTAAAGACCACCATTGGCAGAAAGAACAGAACCCCCGTCGTCCACTTCGCATCATCTGTGCAGAGGAAAGCTACTAGAGGTGCAATATCACTTACTTCACCGACATGCGCCGCAGCAGGTGTAGAATAAATCAGCGGCTGCATATCCTTGAGGACCTGCTCGTTAATCTGGAACCATTTCATCTGTAGCAATTGGACCAGGGTTTACGCAGTTCATAGTCAGGCCATGAGATTGACCCAACTCCTTGACCAAGACACGAACCAGAGCTTCATCGCCGGCCTTGGTGGCGGCATAAACAGTCTGTTTAGCGACACCGAGACGAGCTCCTAAGGACGACATGAAGACAATTTGGCCTCCTTTAGGAAGATGAGGTTCTGCAGCCTTTATCAAGAAGATGGGTCCCTTGACGTTGGCATCGAAGTGTCAGGTGTAAAACTCCTTAGTTGTGTCTACCAGTGTTGGCTTCGTTTCCTTGAGCAGCGCTGTAAATCCTATGTGAGTGGTTATATCTCAGCAAGCCATTAAGATAGACTTATTTGTGAATGAGAATCTCAATCTTTCTAGTCGAGTTGACCTTGAGAACAACATCAATGAGCTTGGGGGTCTCTGCAGTTTTACTGACATCGGTCTGGACAATAATGGTCTTGGTGCCGTTGGCCTCAATATCCTGGGCGACCTTCTCAGCTCGCTCTCGGCTGCCATCTGATACGTAGTTGACCACCAGGTAATTGTAGGGCAGTCTTACCGGGATGCGCCAGTGACAATGGCGGTCTTGCCAGTCAATTCGAGAACAATGAAGTCAGGCATGTTGTCAAGTTGATAACGAAGTGCATTGAAGTTATGCTATAATGCTTAGTGGTGTGTTGCGGTGCGACATGATACGGTGCAACTTAAGTATGGACCAATTCATCTGATGGGCTGTGGTTCGAGATTTTATGCATGATATTCGAATAGTATTTAGTGCCAACGCCATAACTGCCCAATTGATTATGAGCGTTGAGAGTAATTCATATCGAGTCATAGTAATTACTCAATACGGTATTAAGAGAACGGAGACTCCGCCGAAGCTAATTGCATGCGGAGCTCTTCTAAGTACCTAAATAGGAACTACTGAGAGCTCTAACCCCGCAAATTCCACGATAGGAAACAACACCAATTTTGTGATGGAGCTCATGGTGGGCTTTATCGGGATGCAGATGACTCGAGAATCCACTAATGGTTCGAGATGGGTATTGGGCTTGACAGCGCAAAGAGGAGCCCGCTGTAACGAGATAAAGCTAAGCTGGCAGCTCACTCGGCGTCTAGTTTCCTGGATCGGCTCAGCATACTTTAAGCCTCTAACTTTGATCCCTGCATATTCCAAGCTTACCTATTGTTTGACAACCAGACACACTACCAACTCTTCAGTATGGCACCAAAGACAAGACACGGCCATATTTGGAGTCACACTGGCTTCAAGAAGGGACTTGAGAGTGATGCTGTCATCTCGCCCCAACGCTCGATCTCTTCGACGAACAAGATCTACAGTGTTATCGTTATTGGAGCCGGTTATACTAGATTGGCAACAGCTCGCGACCTGTGCCAATTTGGAATGTCATGATAGACAAGCAACCGTGAATTGATCTGATCAAGTGATTTTCTCTATGACGTTCTGTTCTACTGCTATAATGCCGCGATCGTATTGGCGGGAGAACTTATACTGCCAAGAAAGACAGGTAAGAACTACAGGGGCATATCTCAGAAGCTTGCTAACGAGTTGAAGGATTTGTATATGAGATGGGCGGAATATGGGCCACCCATCATATGGGTTATTTGTTGGAGAGATGATGCGATATAGAATGGATTGAGACTCATAACCACTGGAAGTCCAGATATGCACAATGGATACTACACCATCGATGTGCCAGGTCCTCGCTGGTCCATTAAGTCAGCGTGATACAAGACAATAAGAGGAAATGAGAACCTAAACTCACATCTCTAGAGAAGGCCAAATTCAATTGGCCGCATATGATCTACTGGCCGGGCATGCATGCTCCTTACTATGTCTCAATTGTGAGCTAGATGTGTTATTTGCAGTTGAGATCTGTGGCTGGAAGCATTTATATGCCCATACGAACTCAGCTCCTTACTATCAGCTGAAATATTCCCGATTAATTCAAAAACTACACTTACTATAAAAGATAACTACGAGAAGAGACTGTAAACCAAGTGCAGCCAACTTGCTCCCCGTAGCCTGATGGAACACTTCAAGACTTGGAAGGCGGACAGATCTGACAGCGTTAAGATTTTTAATGACAAACATTATGGCCAGGATAAAAGGCATAGAAGTAAGCAAACTAATGAGCAAACTAATGATCATAGTGAGGTTCCTGCAAAGTTCAGTCAAAATTCTAAACCTCAGTAACCATCGACGAAGACGAGAACAGATGTCGCTAGCAATACTTGTGTCCATGTTCCGAGGTGCTTTTAGGGAATGGTGGAGATGGGGATAACTGCAACTTGTCAGTATGGCAATTGGAATATCAGAATAGGCCTACGTGTGATTAGAATAAGCCCAATGCAAAGAAAATATGAATGCCAGTTCTGCTACAAGTAATCAGGATTGACAAAAAGGATTATACCGATGATGCCCTTCACATTGTTAGAAGTGCCAGAGCAGGTAATCAACCGCAATCTCAGGAGACCAATAGTGCCTACGGCACAGGAAGCGAAACGTCAATATTTCTTTGGGGCGAGTATATACGTAAAGTGATATTGACCTGCCATTGAAAAGATTCATCCGTGGGTTGTTTCGAGAATTGTACTATGAACTGACCTCCTGAGGATGGAAATGCGGATGCTTGTTCTGTAAGTCCAAAAATAATGAGCCACTGCACAGCGCAAGCGCTATCAACCCAAAAACAGTCGCTTGAGTTCCGCCGTAGAGAAGACTCTGCCCAAAGCAGCTGGCATTGGACACCCAGGAGTTGGTGATGCTGAAGCCAAGGCCAAGAGTTCCCAGCAGATCAAACGATCGTCTCATCACAGGTGCATGACCCTGCGCGAGGAGAATGTTGTCGCCAACTGCATCTGGTCTCTTGGTAAAACTTTCAATGTTTTCAACTCTGCCGACAGCAACATCGTAGTTGTCGGTGATGTTGATGTCTAACCTGTTGTCGGGGTTGTTCTGAATGTCTACGTTCTAAGCCATCGCGAGTAAGAAAGAAATAGCAGTGATGAATGATGAGAGTTAGATTGAATCAGGAGATTGAAGGGAATATACTTTTGCTGGCAGCTTATCCCCAATGGCTAGACCAGCTAATTTGCCGTTGCTTGTATCACTGTAACCAACCTACGTTACAGCCAATTGAGAATTGAATACACATTAACCCTAAAAAAATATCTTCCTGCAATCTATCTCTATTAATCAAGATTAGACCCCAAAATGCAGGGGAAACATGGGACCGTTAAGCTGGGTTATCTTGACACTGCACTGCATCACTCAAGGTTTGGCTTGGACCGATAAGGTTCACGGCAGTTAACACTGTACGGGGTGAAGTTATTTTTCGTGGGTCACGCCGTTAATTCCGCTTCTGGTAGCAAGCCCTTATGAGGTGTCCTCAACTTCCCCACGCTTAAAATATCAGTCGCATTACTCCAACTCAAACAGCTTCTGTAGGTACCAGCTTCGTATCTACCCGGGTGCAAGAAGTACAGTTTTTAATTAGGGATTATATGTCTGCTAGGTTATCTTCACTTCCACTACGCTTGCGTCATCAACTTACTCGACCGCCACGACACGTACGTCAACATGGCCAAACAATAGAAAGACAACGAGATCATCGAGTTCGCCAAGTGCCTCAAGGGCACCCCTTGGTGCGAAGAATACGAAAAGATGATCTCGGGTATGCTGTAAGTACATCTGACACCTCCCAAGCTCCCCAGTGCCTGATTCTCTAACGAGGGGTTAATCTCTTAGCTACAACCCCCTGCATCCCAAGCTGTTGGAGAGCCGCCACAGAGCCCGCGGTCTGTCGTACAAGTTCAACAACCTTGATCCCAATACTGGCGACTATGAAGAGATCGGCAACAAGCGAGCCGGGATGCTTTCGGGGATGCTCGGAAAGGTCGGCAATGGAACGTTCATTGAGCCGCCTTTCTTGCCCGACTATGGTAGCAATGTCTCCATTGGCGAGAATTGCTTCATGAACTTTGGGTAAGTCCAGAATCCTGCAGCACTTGGAGTGAGTGTAACACTGGCTGACCAACCCAGCTTGACCATTCTAGATACCAGCCTTGTTATCATTGGTGACCGTGTGTAGATGGGACCTAACGTGCACATCTGCACTGCAGGCCATGAGACAAGTGTACTGTCTAGGATCAAGTTCGTTGAGTTCGGATATCCCATCCGTATCGAGGACGATTGCTGGATTGGTGGCAACGTTGTGATCCTCCCTGGTGTCACCATTGGACGTTGCTGCACTGTTGGCGCTGGAGCGGTGGTTACTAAGAGTATCCCTCCTTACTCGATTGCCCTAGGTGCCCCTGAAAAGGTTGTCAAGACGATACAGACTGTTGAGGAGGAGATGGAGGATCCTAACAACCCTTACCAAAACATGCCTGATCGAGAATAGATGGTATCACACTGGCATTGCCTTGTTAGGTAAAAAGAAAAGAAATTTCATTGTCGCGTATTGCATCTGCGAACACCATAATACTGTCATTGTTAAGTCCCCAATTCAGTAGTTTTTATTGCGCTTTGTAACTACCTAGTGCGTGCAATGTTGATTACTATCTAGGCCCTTGATCTACATTGACTCACCTTCCCCAGGCCCTCTAGATAGCTATCGCCTCCGCTTGGACTTCAGCATGCATCCCAAGACTAACAAGACTAGCCACCATAACCGAGGTCAAAGTTGGGGTATGTCCCGGATTTCGTTGGCGAGAGATGCTTAGCAAATTTGCCTCATCCACAGCTCGAGTAAAGTAGACCACTAGCTCTTGAGCTGAAGCCAGACCGTTGGTCACGCCCGCGTCCTTGAGGGCTGCGTTAAGGCAGTCGAATACCGCGTTGAACTCGGCGTCTATCGAGCTTGTAACAACTTGACCAGCTTTGATGTCTACTCCTACGTGGCCAGTGGTTATGACCAGAGAGCCCGATAAGGGGATTGTGGCGGTTGTTGCTAGCGAGGAGGAGCGTAGCATGTCTCCTACAGGACCGGGGAGGAAATGATAACGGACGGATGAAGACATATTGATGACGTGTTGATACCTTCTGAGTAGTGTTTGTTATGGAAGCCTGTCAATGAAAGCTTGGTGTTGTGCCTTGACTTGATGATGGCTGGAATCATAACGGTAGAGAAATTCCAACTGCTGTCAAGACCTACTATAGTAATTGAGTCTCTAATTTATCTCCAGACAAACTTACACTTGCTTGAAATGACATTTCTCCTTGTGCCTTATCGCGCGTGTGGCTTCCTTTATGCCTAGTTGGGCAATAACTTTTAACTCCATTCTTGGTGTTTAATCCCCGCATCTGTATCTGCCCCTTCCACTGTCTTGACGTCAATTACCTCTTATCTACCAGCTTGGCAAGCTCAAACTGCGCTTTGCCCAGGTAGCTTGCCCCTTCTTGCCAAAGACGTAATTTGGAATCGATCACCAAACACTATACTCAAACTTTGCAGGGAAGAAGTAGACTGAGACAGCTAACAGCGAATCTAAGCCACTGAAACCTGGGTCGCTCAACTTGGAGCCAGTTAGCCCGCCCAAGATCATGTCTCCTCCACTATCTGTAGAGGTCCAGTCCAAGCTTCTTGGCATCATCGACGAGTTTACAGTAGGGAATTCTAAGAGCAAGATCCCAGGCCCCAACTACTCCGCTTTCAGAAATGATGGCGGGCCAATCTTCTAACATTTCTCAGGTTTGAGGGGCATAAAATCAGAAAGCCATATGAATGAGGATAAGTAAGATTCCCAAAACTTGCACCTGATGTAATTCATGCACTGAAAAATGGCTAGCCGGCTTTGGTTACGCTTTTGAGGACGAGAAGCTCGCCGAGTTCAGTCGTCCAACTGGGATTGATGATTTCTCCGGAGAAGCGATCCATACCGCAAACCGACCTCTGGGGAACCATCTTGGTGAGTTCTTCCAATATGGAATCTCAATGGACTGGGTTAGTGTTATAATTGAGCGCGTTTATGAGAAGTCGTTGAGATAAGTCTTCAAAAAGGATATCTTCCAGCCACTTGGGATGAACCATGTTATTTTCCATTCCTCTGAGGAGGATAAGTTAAACTTGGTTTATATGAATTGAAGAAGCCTTGATGGCAAATCGGGAACTACAGTTCACTTTTATCGACACTCACTTCTTGCCCAGGGCGACAAGAAGGTCCTGTGTGGTGGGGGCCATGGGTGTTTTGGAGGGCCAGCCGAGTTTACAAGTAAGTTCAAGGATCGCTTTATTATGGTACTGCTGATTCCTTCTTAGGGTTGATATCTTTGTTATTGAACGGTGGAGTGGATGCAAAAACAGGAGTTCGACTTCTCAAGGCTGAGACAGATAATGGTAAGTTGGATTCCTTACGCTGAATATTTCTTGGTCTGCTGCCCTATTGGAAATAACAACTCCTTGAGCAGACATATCCACTGACCAAATCCCCGATAAACCACGATTCAGCAACGTCAGTATTCCTGTTGCCAAACCAGAACTCGCAAACCCAACTCCCTAGACTCCAATGCCCAATGATCACACCGAAGCATGCGGTTTGTCATTTTCTATCAGCCATTTCCCAGAGTCGACTGGCCGTGTAGCTGGCTCAGAGTCATGGGAGGGATTGGCCAATCTCTTCTGGTTTGCTGATCACAAGAACAATATTGGTGGCATTATTGCTAGCCAGATTCTCCCACATGGGGTGAGTTTAACATCGGTTATGCGTAAGTAGATCGTTGCTGACTTTAGTTCAAGATGCTTCGGTACTGGAGTGCTCGGAACGCGTAAAGATGGAGATATATAAGGCACTAAATAACTAGAGAAACTGTTGAATCCTAATCAAACTCATCCACTACACTACTCTAAGTCCCTAGATCAAAGACTTCATGCAGTAAGATCTACTTGTACGTGAAAACCCAATGGAATTGTTCAAGATACGTTTGATAGTACTGAAGCTTGATGTTGCCAGTCCCATCCTTATTGAACAGACAAGGGCGTCATTTTGGGCGAGGCGTTATCAATGATGTCCTTGATGACCTGGGGATAGAAGGAGTAGTCGACCTTTCCACTCTGTCCCGGCATGGGCGCCGTCTTGCAACTGATACCAAGCTTCATCGTGTGTTTGCTGTCGAGGTCTCTGGGGTCGATAACCTCGCCGCCGACCTGCAATCAGGAGTCAGTCACGTTGATCGATCATAATAGCAATGCAATGCAATGCATGTTGACACTTACAGTCTGAACGCGCCACTTCAAGTTCTTGACGAGGAATGGCTTAACATCATCTGGGTTCATACTGCCCAGCTTTCCAACATTGGCATAGTCAAGTAGCAGTGACGTGATGGGAGTCGTGCTGGTAACGAGCTGAGCTTGCTCCTGCTGGCGTCCACAGTTATCACAAGCTTCGATGGGTGCGGCGAAGATATGAGAAACTCCGACAAAGCCAGGGAGAGAAGTCCACTCCTGACCTGACTCGCCATCGACATCACCGATAATGTAGAATATGGTGTAGGATCCGTTCATCGCCATTCTGAACAAGTGTCAGTGAAGGCCAGCCTTTCGAAGCGTCATGAAATTGCTTGTGCTTACCTCTCGACAACGACATCGACGTACCACTCTTGTGAGAACTTGGAGGACGGGGCTGAGGCTGCCAGTAACTCCTGCTCACTCCTCGGCTGCATTTGCGGAGGGACCAAAGGCTTGAAGAGATCCTCAGAAGAGACGCCGGACGTATAGCGAAATACTTGAGCTTTAGAGACGTCCAAAGGCTGCATGTCATCTGGGGGTGCCCCAAACTCTTGGTTCACGTCGAGTCTTCGGCTCCAGCCATATCTCCGCGCGAACTCATCACGAACCTGATCCCCAGTCTTTCCGCCGGCCGTCTCCGGATAAGAATACCCGAAATCAGTAGTGTCCCTGGCCCGATCGGGCGTCCAGTACCTGTCTGCTTTGGTATCTGTTAAAGGCCACTTGCGGAACGGGAACAGGTTTGAACCGCCCATAGCCTTCTTTTCCTCATCCTTGAAATCGTTGAACCAATGCTCTCTTCCATTGGCAGCCTGCCAAATGGCGAGTATTCTGTCGATTTGACTATCATCTTGTATCAACTACCAGACTTGCTGCCTGCGTCGCATTTGTCTGACTTACCAATGATGGATCCAGAAGATGGGGTCAAACGCTGCGACAGGAACGCAGGTCATGTGGCCACTTGTGGATGTTATAGGACGGCGCGGTCCTGTGAAACCACCTATGTACACGTGATAGTCATTATGGAGACCTTCGATCGATCCAGTGCTATCTCGGAGGAGGTCTTTGTACTTGAACTCCTGGCCGACATTGGCGCCGTTGCTCGAAAATGCCTGGAAGTTACTATAGGCTCCTTCCTCGATCATGGCGAGGCTGCAACGCATCAAGTCTTCTCGAATCTTGTTCAGAACTTCATTCATGGAGGCAACATTGGTTGGGTCGGATCCTCCGTGGCGAATAGTCCACTCTTTGGCATGATCCAGTGTCAGCTATAGTGACGTTGTGTGAGTAAGATATCCTTTGCACATGACCATATTGGACTCACATCAAGACCAGAGTGTTGCCATTGAATTCTCTTCGAGTCATCGACCGAAAATTTGTATTGGAACAATGGGTTCTTCATCGGCTTGAGCTCGTTGTTAGGGAGAACCTTGACCATGACCTCGGGCAAAGTGAAGATCTGTGGTGCATGGTAATCATACGGAGCGGTTGTCTTGGCGCCATCAATCACTCCTGGGATGGTGATCTCGTAACCTCTAGGACGATAGTAGTCCCAATAAGGGAGGCGGAACTTCTTAGCGGCGGCGGTATACTTCTGCTTATCTTCTTCCGTGACATCTAGAGATTTGGAGAATCGCTTGGCCACATTGTCGACTTGGCGGAACAGAGTTTGCTATGCGCCCAGGAGAGTCAGTGCAAGCCTTTCATACGTACATTTCTTGTCTTACTTCGAGCATGGCAAGGTAAGGTCGATGCCAGGGTGAAAAGGTCGGGGTGGTGTGAGCACAGTAACCTTCAGGCTTCTTGGGATCGAGCTTCTTCCCACGGTCCAGCTCACCACCCCAAGCTTCGGCTGGCAACCCATGTATACCTGAGATTGATCAGCCATGCAGACAACAATGGGTGACAAATTGAACGAGTAAATGACATACCCGCAATCTGGAACCAAGACATGAGATCTTTGGATGTGAAGGAATAGCCAGGGTCGATGTCCCATGGTACTTCCTGGCCCTGTAGTTCCATCAAGGCGATGAGGAACAGGTTGAAGGTATCCGGCTGCGTCATCAACATTACATCGATGTCGAGCCGTTCTCCTACACCGACATCACGAAGGCCGAGTACAACACCGTCCTTGTGAGCCTGGTCGATGTTTTCCATAGGGTCTTCCTTGGTGGCCATGGTTGCTTATTTTCTCTTGCGGATTTGTCAGGTAGTTTGATGGTTGATGTGGAAATAAATCACCAAGTCGAGGATCAGAGCACCCTTATATATTTCGCTTTCAAGTCACACAAGGCTCGAGCCTCAAGCACTCATATCAACATAAGTCTGCGTTCGCGGCGAAAAAGCACACAAGGAAACATCATGCCATCAGTTCACCACGCCACTCTAAGTCACTATCCCCAAATACGGATGGCTGCTGCAGAAGCATTCACATGTCTTGGAACTATTTGATGCAAGCTAATGCCAATATATAGGTTCAATATATGCGGGGAGTACTGAAGAGGGCCTAGTTGGTCGCCGCCAGAGGCAAGCTAGCGCGGGTGGCACTCTCTAGCACCAGTTGAAAGCCTAGAGAAGGTGAATGGCGTCTTCTGTCACAGTTGAAGAAAGAACCCCGAAAGCCCGCGTGCGCCTGTCTTAAACTCTACTCTATTATCTCCAAAATGGTTCTCCCTTATCTCAGGTTTCAACTTGACCACCACAATGCTTAAAAGCATCCGTATGGTCTAGACCAAGCCTCTCATTTTCAGCTCTCTATATGGAACAGGCCACATTTGGCTACAACCCCCCACTTTAGCTCCACTAGGCGCAGACCCAGCCAGCCTTTTTAAATATTGTCTCGGGGGCATAACCTCTCGCTAATTGAAGAAACTGATAGCCTATAGAACTGAGACGCTGCATAGGTATGCCAAGATCACATACCAGTTCCATCTGGCCTGGGCCGGTCCATGCAAGAGCCCTCATGCGGGCAACAGCAAGATATCACAAACTAAAGCCCATAAATCGGCAGTGCCAAGCATCGGCTGAGCGATATGTCATGCTAATTCAAAGCAGTCTGGTTGCTGCTATTCCAATTGAATCACAGTTCTTGTCTCGGCACCCGGCGAAGCCGCAAAGGTAAGAGTTATCAAACTCTCGAGGAATTCGTGGCAAGAAAACTAGCTGAAAGAATAAACAGCTGCCTGCGTTCAGGCCAGAGCTCATCTACTTCAGAAACTCCCCCGAGACTCGATCCCACTTGGCCAAGAACCACGGGATACAATATTGACTTGTTGCTGCAGTGCTAAGCGCCGGCTGCCAAGCCGTGGACGGAATGCAGGAATGGTACTCTATGAGCTGTCTTGCATTCAAGCTGAAGTCTCAAGGCTTGGCTGGGACCAAAACGGCGCTTTGTGGCGATCAAGTCGGCCGCTGAATCTGCATATCGGCGGGGCCTCCATAATTTTAAAGTCTCCTCCATTCATTCGAGACGATAGGGTCATGTTCAGAAGCTCAGGGCATTAAATCCGCTCTCCTTTGCAAACTTTCCGTGCCACTATAAGGAGGAGTACCACTATGAGGAGGAGTTTCGGTTAGTTGTCAATCTCATTGATGAGTATGTTGAGTATCATATGCGGGATCACAAGGTAGAGCCGAGGCTGGTCATGATGCCAGTCCATTCTATACGAGTAAAGGGATCCAAATAAAGATTAATAATAGCTATCTAGCCGATCGTATGCTTAAACTACTCCCCATCGCTATGCTTGACTGAGAGCTCGAAAACTTCCTCAGTTGCCTTTTCCAATCCTGAGAGAACACCGAACTCTCAATAGTGAGCTTGCAGTCCTTCAATTGAGGACAATGCTGTTTACAACCACTGCATAAATCTTCGCTACTCTGTGTCGATGTTCTTGAGAAAACCGTTGTAGATTGGCTTATCCGCCGAGAACTTGTGTTGTCTTGAGCCATTTGGGCTAGCAGATGTCTGTAACCATCCCTTTCCCTATATTCCTTGGCCACCTTCTCAGCATCTTGACCGTTGTTGTTCGTAATTGTCAAGTTGCTATGTTTTAATAGCACGTCAATAACTTGTTTCTTGTTGGTTATGTTGGATTTCAAGGCGACCATTAGTGGCGTTGACCCATCTTGCTGCTGTGCGTTGGCGTCAGCAACCTTTTTGCCATTTTCATCGAGCAAGAGGTACTCAAGCATTTTCACATCCCCAACTCGAGCTGCTATATGTGCCGCTGTCATGCCAAACTGATCTTGAGCGTTGACATCTAGAGCCTTGGCCCTTGGATCTTCGAGAAGAAGCTTTGCAACGCGTCTTCCTCCAGAGGTTGACCTCGGGCATAGATGGAGACCAGTCTTACCCTTGCGATCTGTCACATCAACCTTGACGCCCTTGTCTAGAAGAAGCCTGACTGCCACAGCGTTAAGCTCAGAACATGCCAGGAGGAAGGGCGTTATATCCTCAGACCCATCTTGTAAGCGGACCTCGAGATTGCAGTCCCACGATAGCATCTGCTCTAGTATAGGCATATTGCCTTTCTTGATAGCTTGGTGGATTGGTGAGACGCCCTTCAACGCGCCGGGAGCCGTCTCAAGACTGATGTCGAACCTGAAATTGGACCCACTGACAGGGTACCCTTGTTGTTTGCACCAGTCGAGAGCTGCTTCTGTCATGCCTTGGTGTGGAGGCTCTTCGGGTATTTCTGCAACATGCGGAAGACCCAAGCAGAATGTCGGTGATAGGGATGCTCTGTTCACCTCTATGAAGTCTTGAGCAGTAGGTGAGATGCTCGCACCATCGCGACTCTCGTTCAGTATAGACGGGACGTAGTTCGAGTTTGATACCTGATGCCACGGAAGGTCGACGACGGACTTGATCATGTCCTCAGATTCACCCTTCCATATCTTGAATGCATCATGGTAACTCGGCTCGGAATCACGTTCGAGAAAGGTGTTGTTGTTGGCACCATGTGCATGCGTGACATGTTGAAATCGCCTGATCGAACGTGACTCAGCGGCTTCGGACCTTTGACGTTCCTCTGTGAGTGTAGCGTCATGGAGAAGCTTCTTGAGAATTGGTCGTATCAGTGTTTTGAGTTCTGTAAACTCATCCCGCATCTTATAAGCTATGAAACTGTCAGAAGTCAGCGCCTCTTTCCACAGAGGATGTAGTAATAAAACGTACAGCGACAGCATCTCGAAGTGTGATTGCAGAAGCGCTTCGGATCCAGCAAGTCGTTCCTTAATGTCCCGAATATCATCACTTTCGAACTTTCTCTGGAGAACAGCCCAAGCCTCGAGCCTTCTAGACCCTTTTGCTTCCACTATTTTGTCGATTCGGAGCTTACCGCTCAGCGATAACAGATCTTGTTGGATGCTTTCAAGGGTACTAGTGATTGAAGCACGATAGTCTCTCTCTCGAGGTGATTGAGGTACGTTTTCATCAAACAATCCCCGGACCTGGTCCAGACGAACGTGGAGAGCAGCAAGAGTGTCTTGCATTATCTCTGTATCGTAATTATTAGTCTTGCCATGACTGTCTAAGGTGTTTTTCCAGTATCCTCCAGAAGAGACTCACGAGCATCATTACTGGCATCTTTAACTTCCCGAATGATGAAATAGAGTCCGAAGGCTAAGTTATGGCAAAGCTGGGTTGCGGCGATGGCCAGTCCTGCTGCATCAAGTCCAGTCGCCGCCATGGTGATTTGTTGACAGGAAGTGAGATGTCGATATGGATCCTGTCTTCCGTTCAACCGAGTGATTATGCAGAATAGCGGTGAAAATCTCTATTAGGAGAACGTATCAAGAGCCGTATAACAGGTCTAAGCGAAGATGAAAAGGATGAGATGAGAACTCGGGGGAATTCTGGGGTGAAAGCGGGTCAGGGGCATAGTCTAGGCCTTGCGCAGCGCGGGGAAACAATGACACATAGACAGCACTAAAATAAACAAGGCGCACGAGGCAACACGAGAAGGCGTTTTTGGCTGAAATGTTTGCTTTCTCAGAGCCCGGTTTTAACGGCCAAGACCCCAGAAATAGCTGTTTGGGGCCCTGGTACATGCGACCAGTCACCCGAATGACGCGCTCACGTTGTATTAACTGCGTCTTGTGCGAGGTACTCATTGGTCATAGTTGTAATTTCGGCTGTAGGTTTTTGAGGCTCTGCCTCCATAAATCAGGTTTTATTCTTTCAGCTATCAGTTGTGGCGGAAGCGGTGAAACTCATCGGCTTCCTGGGCTTGTAAGGCAGAGAGTGTGAGGCCGCGCGCGTACGGAGACGGTAAGGCAAAGCCTCACTGGAACTGCACCGACCGGAGAAACGAGAACAACAAGGCAATTGAAAAACGAGACAGATATATAAGCTTAAAAGCTTAAAAAGGCCCCCAACTAGAGGCAAGGTCAAATCACAATCCTTCTCAAATGCGTGTCTGAATCAAGTCATACTAGCAGCCACGTATCACTTTCATTTTGGTCCTTCAGATCACAAACACCTGTCTTTACTGTATTATCCCTTCGATCCGACTACCCAATATGGTGTCCCTAAGACGACCACGTCGCTATCACAATGCTCTAGGTAAACATCCACACCCCATTTCGATAGTTCGGCCGCATAACTAACTGGAACAGCCAACATGACTGAAAATGAGCTCCGCGCCGATGTCCAAAGATTCTATCAAGATACCTCTCAAACCCTCACTGGCCTTCGACCCTATCCCACCGAACGAGAAGTCCAAGATGCAGCCGCAGCATGGCATCAGAAAGACAATATTGAGGATGCCATCCGTGAAGCTATGCGAAACGGCAATACAGACGACGGCAATACAAACACAGTCATACCTCTCAATGACACCGAGAAACGCGCCCTGATCAATGAGATTGACCATTCGTTCTCTGAGAAAGGAATGTGGATGGTTATCTTGACTGTCAGTCTCAGTGCTTTTCTCCAGGGCTTTGTTCAGAGCAGTCAGAATGGTGCAAACCTGTTTGCAGATCAGTGGCTTAAAGAGTCTGGGGACCAACCTGTCAATTCTCAATTCGCGTATGCGAATGCAGCTGTTTACTTCAGCGCCGCTGTTGTGTAAGTAAAGCTTTCTCCCAAGTTATGTCTTGGTAGCTAACAACAACAACAGAGGATGCCCTCTGGCTGCACCAATGAGTTCACTGTTTGGTCGCCGTGGCGTCATTATTGTTGCTTCTTTTCTCATCCTCGCTGCATCGATCGGCTCAGCTTGCATTGAGCTAAATGAGAATGCCTGGGTCGTTCTTGGAAGCATCAGACTCATTGGTGGTGTCGGCATGGGCTTGAAGGCTACTAGCACCCCCATCCTCGCAGCGGAAACAGCAGTTGGCTCATGGAGAGGTTCTTCGGTTCTGTTATGGCAGCTATGGTATGTTAATCCTCTCTCCCATCTCGGTAAAATAAGACACTGATCAAGTCGCTTGGTAGGGTTTCATTTGGCATCATGATGTCTTTTGTTGTCAATATCTGTCTGAACCAGATTGAAGACAAGAAGCTGAAACTCCGCTTGATCCTAGCGTCTCCGGCAGTGTTTGCGCTCATGTTGATGTATACTGTCGCTAAATGTCCAGAGTCATTCCGCTACTACTTGATGCCAGGCTCAAGGAAGTATAGTCCTGAAAAGGCATATGCTTCTTTGTTGCGGTTGCGCAACACCAAGGTAAAACTTCCATACACCTCTCTTAACCTGATTCCATATATCCCTCAAGATCTTCACCACTGGACAATATCTGATACAAGCCGCTATAGATACAAGCTGTCAGAGACTTGTTCTTGGCATACAAAGGAATAGAAAAAGAACTCGAGAACGAAACATACGACGGTACCAAGGCCTCTCCAAAACCTCGAACGCCAGTACTCGGAGCAGTCGGACACTATGTGCTACAGTACGGCAGGATCTTGAAAGTCCATCGTCTCCGCAACGCAGCTATCACAACAGGGATTGTGGCTTTGTCGCAACAACTGTCTGGCAGTAAGTCGATCAGAACGTCTGGGCATCACGAGTTTACTGACACTGTTAAGTTAATCTCATGGCGTTTTACGGTGGGACAACACTTGTCGGTATTGGCCCAGGCCAACAGCCAACTGAGGACCAAATCTCCAAGGCCATTACGGAAGACTAAATGGATCA
>PVPY01001502.1:0-10955 GCA_002982035.1 Fusarium algeriense | reverse complement strand
TACTATGTTGTGTAAAGTAAGGTATGTAAAATATTATTGGTAATATTGGATTAATAGAATAAATTGAAATGCCGTTTAATTTATTTTAAATATATACATTATAAAAATAAAATAGGATTTTAATCTTAATTAAATTATTTCTTTTTTATTAAAAAGTAACTGCTCTCGGTGGTGCACTTTACAGCTTACGGCTTACATGAAGCCTTTGAAATTAGATTTAAATAGAAAGACGTGATGGATAGTTAGTAGAATCGATAAAGTTTTAAGTAGTGCATGGTCACAGTAGCAGTAACATCAACAAACACGCGATAAAGATTCCAGAACTGTCCGTTGGGATTATATAAAATGCTGCAAAGAGAATATATTGAATTTGCCAGTACTGCAAGCCCTAATCGAGACTGGGTATATAGCCAGCGATTCCCTCCTGCATTCTGGACGAATAAGGACTTGATAATCGACCCATCAGAGCATTAAAACTTTATAAACCTGTGTTGTAAAATGAGGACGTGAATAATTCGAAATGATTGCAAAATCTAATTACCTACACAACATTGACCCCTTTCCCTCCTCTCCAACCAGTTTCCCTATTGGGTGGAAGTTCTGGATGTGATATTGCTGACCAGACTAGTGTCTGAGGATATAAACTCCGTCCAGAATTTTTCCGACGATCTCTGAATGAATGGAGATCGATCCAACTTCAGTTCCTGGGAATTAACCCAAGGCGATGCTTTCAGGTCAACCGTCCAATACAGATTTACGGAACGCCCATCTTGTTGGAAGCTTGGGTGGCGAGCTCGAAGATCTTGTCCAGACTGTGCAACCTCGGCTGCGAAGGAGCAATCATCTTCCAATTCAACCACAACCTTCAAGTCTAGCGATGGAAAGGCAGGCGCGCCTTTCCCATCCCCTATGGATGATGATCGTAGTTTCGATGTCCATTCTAAGATACTCTCGAAGTCTGAATGGTTAAACTCCGTCTCGTCGGCCCCCTCTCGTCCTGGGGAGACTGATATGCGTTTTATAACATCGTTTTGCGACAAAGTCATCTTGAACTTGCACTCAGCGCAACCAACTGGGAACCCTCCTGGGCCTCTCAAGAGCCTGCGGGGACGGGCGAAGGTAAGTTGGGGCTCGGCTGCGTCAGGCTGGGGTTCGACTGAATCGAGCTGGGACACGATTGAAGTAGGCTTGACATAGGTTGCGTCAATCCCAATCCTGTGGGTTCGTGCCTGGCCAACAATCCTGTCCATTGCGCTTTGCCTTATGCTATTTAGGATTCTCACTCTGTCCGCGTGTTCTGTGTCTTTAGTAACTTCTGCTAGGAAATTGAGGATATCTTCTGGTTGAGATTGCTATGATATATACGTCAGCTAGTAATAAGGAGATTCACCCTACTGGACTTATCATACCTGTATAACCCGCCAATATCGATACGATTCTACCGAAGCTGTCCAATCTGAAATACTAAGAACAGATAACATTAGAGAGCCCAACTAACATTCAACAAGGTAGGCAGAGATTTACCTAGCAGCCAACAATGCATTTCCACCTTGTGTATGAATCGTCGTTCGTGTCGTAGTTTCTGCAGAAACCTGTCGTTCAGAAGTTCCCACGCTTTTACCCCTGTTGCCTCCAAGATCTAAGCCAGCACCTGGGGTCATCAGTGTTGCGGTGAGCTGCTTTCGAACCTCCCGTTTCGCCTCTGAGATCTTGGACTCATCGGCGCTATTGACTTCTTGTGTTGTGCATAGACGGCTTCCTAAGGTAATCTTGGTAGCAATGATGTCCCCTATGCAACTAATGAGCTAAAGAAGTGCAATCAAGGATGGGAAATAGGAATGGATAGTTTACCAAATCGCGTAAAGAATTTCTTGAGGAATTCCTCTTTCTCTTTCTCGATACTTGCTTTTGTCGTTGACAGGAAAGTTTTGCAGGCTTCAGACAGCTGAAGGGTTTCTGGTTCCAGGTAAATGATCACACGAGGAAACTGCCAACCACTCAGGATTTAACTTGCCAGGCGAAGTGCCATGAGTGATGAGGTAGAGCAAAATTATAGAATCCGTGGATGGTGAACCTCGTCAACGTTCCCGGCTACCAAAGCCTGTCGTTCCCCACCGAGGGCATGATGCTCTGGGACGGCACGCAGGCTATACAGATGCGAGATGACCTGTGGCCGCGAGCGACCGAGTTCGTGCCCGAGCGCTGGTCCGCCACGGTTGGCGATCCGCTTTATCCCCTAAGGGACGGCTTGCACACCTTCTCGGTCGGCCCGGGAAGTTGCATCGCCAAGGACTTTGCCCTGACGGAGATGAAGCTGGGGCTGGTCATGCTGTCGAGAGAGTTGGATTTTGTGGAGCCATGGGATGAGTGGGATAGGCAACAAGGGAAGCTTGAGGGGGTCAAGGGGATTGTGTGTGAGTATGCGGGTGATAGGCTGTACTAGATTCGGACGGCGACGGTTCCACGCCTGAAGGACGGAATGCCTGTGAAGGTGCGCCAGAGGAAGTAGATGGAGAAATTCAGTGAATGTTTTCCTTGCCGTGCATGGGTTTGGAGAAGCCTCTAGCTTTAAGGCTTGTATATGTCGAGTGCACTTCCCCCTCTTCTGGGAGTGATTGCGTTGATTGGGCCATGTCTATATGGTGGTGACGTAGGAGTTCGCATGTTGTTTATCTTATATACATTATAGACTCGTTGATTTATGTACAGAGCCTATCTATCTGGCAAAGCAAGCCATCACCTCAGCTCTTGGCCTCAATGTCCAGCAGCCCTTGCACCACTGTCGCTGCCTTCTCCATGCATTCCACGAAACGCTCCTTGTTCTTCTTGTTCATCACGATGACAAAGTATGCCTTGTCTAGCTCGATGAGGTATTGCAGCCAGACCGAATCCGGATGACGAAGGATGAAGCCAAACTCACCACCTCCGGCACTTCCGATATCAGTCGACCCTGTCATGACCCAATGTGGCCGCATGACCTGGTAGACTTCATCAGTGTAGATGCTTGGCTTTTCTTCTCCCTCACGCAGCTGAGTCTCCGGCGCGACCGCTGGCCCTCGTAGCCCTTGCCCTGGATTGCTCTTTGAGTATTAGGCCCGTGGCTCCTTGCAGCGTCTTTGAGCAGTGCCAGCTTGACGGCTGGTTCGACTTCGGCGTCGTCGATGATGTTGCAGAAGCTCTGCAATTCTTCAGTGTAGGTCTGGATGATGTCAATGCGGCCCTTGTGGTAGTGACCCATCGATATAGCGGACCAGCAGGGCTTATTTTCGCCGAGGAAGTACTTGGAACCAAGCTGCACCATGGTCTCGTAGATGCCTTTGGCGGGTAGGCGGATGGATTGGAAGTAGTCCTGGCCAAAGCGATTACATGTACATTTTGTGAAGCCGATGGTAGAAGTTTCGGTGATGTAGCGCTCGCGGATATGCTCGATGCGGCCCAACATGTCAGGTGTCGTGTGGAAAGTGTACTGTTCCAGTTGAACGGCTTTATCAGATAGAAGTCGTGGCATCGCGCTGGTATAACTCGATGGCCTCAGTGCGTGCCTCATACATCTCGCGGATAGTCGTACCGTCAATCATGTTGTGATCGACGTGCATTCCTGATATGCCGTTGGTGCAGACGATCAACTTTAGGCCCTTATCGTACCAACCATTAAACCCCTTGTTGAGCAACATGCAGTCCATTCTTTCCTCACTATTGGTAGGGGCGGCTTCATCGAGACAAACGAGGAGCGCTGATCCTTGAACCATGTCAAGATAGCGCTTGTTGTCTGGATGGGCACTTATGGCTGACTGTTGAAGCTGTAGAGTCCTCATGTTAGTAAACTCAACGTGTATACAAATCGACTGTAAACTTACCCTGGCCCACGAGTTTCGATCATCAGCTGTGAGAATACTCTCCCAGGCATGACTACCCACGTCCGTATCAATGATGGCCTGGAAGGTAGCTTCGAGTTTGGCGAAAGGAATAAATTCTCCATTTGCATCCACGGTGTCTACTCGGAACATGTGACCTTTTCTAAGGACTGCAATATGCCCACTCGGGAGCATTTTCTGCATCCTGTCTACACCAACCACGGGCTCTCTGTAAGTGTTGAAAAGCCAACTATGCATGTACGTGCACTGCGGTCGACCGCCAATGACAGTCGGTTACATTGTATCAGCCTCCAGACTGCGCTTGAATTTGAGAGCCGATAGCGAAACAATAGCTGCCCTCTCAGCCTGGCGATGAGGAAATTTGCTGACGGCATCAGGACCAGCCATCCCACCCCAGAGAGAAAGTGGATAGTTACGCCCCGTGTAGACCTGCTCGTTTGCCGGCTCAAACAGCCAGTTGTCGATGGTGGGATCTTGGAAGCGCTGCATCAGTCGGGCATGGAGCTTACGGCCTAGACCGCCTGGCTGCTTTAGTTTGTTGAACTGATCGAGGAGGTGAGAACGTTGGTCTGGAGTCATGAGGTGCTCGATCGCCTTGTAGTAGAGCTCGCAGATCGCGTCCAAGTCTAGAAGAGGCATGACGGGCAGCTTTTTCGATGCAGTGCACGTACATGCATAGTAGGTGCAGCTTCAGCAGAGCCATTGTGGTCAACAGTATTCGGAGTATCACCGTTCACGCCATTGATCTGCCTTCCATCGGCTTGTTTGTTGGCGAGATTGCACTTGTCCACGACATCGGCAGCCAATGATGTTATGCTCGACGCGTCCAAGATCTGAGACGTTTGAAGAGAAGCCTCCAGCTCACGTCCAATCCAGTTCTTGAGCTCAATGGCCACGAGTGAGTCGACACCGACCTCTACAAGTGGAATGCCCGTCCCGAGATCATCACCACTAATGGCAACAAGCTCACGAATCCTGTTGACGATAGTTTCAATTATCACCTTGTGCATCTGCTCTTGGTTACCAGCAACGGCGAGTAGAATCTGCCCAACGCTTACAGTTCCAACGGCACGAGGAGTGCCAGTCTCGTCTGCGGCTGCGTTGATACCAGTTTGCGGCTGGATGATGTCGTTCATGAACCTTAGATTGAATGTGCCATCAGCTGGGGTCGCGCTGGGGTCAACACCCATTATCAACTGTGTGTAGCCGCCACCCTGACGTGCCTGATCTCCCATAGAGTACTCGATCAGAGCAAGAACCTCGGAGAAAATAACCATGACACCTCCCTGGCGGTGAAACATCTTCTTTCGGTGTGCACCAGTCACATCAGCATCCGACCCTGTAATGAGGGCAGGTTGAATAACAGTGAAATGTGTCTTGTTGCCGGAGGTAGTCTGCTCAGAGACCTTTTGCAGACCAAAATCCTCCTGGAATGCATTTCGAGTGTTGTAGTGTGTCTGGCCTTTACTTCCCAAAACACCTGCTGCCGACGACAGAAGAACGACGTGCTCGAGATGATCGCTCACAAAGGCATTGTAAATATTGATCGTCCCATCTCGCTTCGGCCGAACACCTTGGTTGAAATTCTGCCCCGTCATGTTTTCGAGGACCTTGTCGACAAAAGAGGCTGCGCATTGGATGATAGCTCGAACTGGCGGCAAGTTGGCAGCGCACCAAGCCGCCACTTCACGAACACGAGCCTCATCCGTGACATCGCACACAAAGGTGTACAACTTTGCGCCATGTTCCTCGACCTCTGTCTCTAAAGTAATAAGATCTTGAGGGTATCTCGTTGTGCCACTGCGGTTTAGAGCCACGATATGCTTCGCTCCACGGGCCGCCAACCAAACACAAATCCTTTCTCCCAGAGAGCCTAAACCCCCAGGAATCACATAGGTCGCGTCGGCGATGAAAGTGAGCTCTGCCGGCTTTGGCACGGTTGCTCGAACAATAGCGCCATCGTTGACGTCCAGAACTACTTTACCAGTCATTTGACCCTTGGAAACAAGCCTGAACGCCATCTCTATCTGGCTGATAGGTAGGATCTGAGTGGAGTGAATGCTACTCATCTTGCCGTCACTAATGAGATCAATGACTTTGTCCATAGCCTTGCTGACAACTTCAGGACGCTAGCGGATCAATTGACCAATTCCGAGAGAGGTAAAAGTTGCATTCTTCCCAGCAGACGCCTGAATTGCCGATTTGTGTCTTTCGCGTAGCTCGACAAATGTCCCGACAGGAGCAAGACTGTCCCAAGAATCTTCAAGGTGGGAGTCGTCGAGTGAATTCAAGACGACATCTACTCCTTGGCCGGCAGTTTGGCGTAGCACACCTTGCTTGTAACTTGTGTGCTGAATTGAGTAGACTTTGCTCTCTGCAACGTCAAGAGTCTCCACGACCAGTACTTTAGCTTGAGCATCTTTCACCGTAGCAAAGAAGTCTGCACCCAGCAGCTTCGCGATCATGACGGCAGCTTGGCCTATAGCAATTCCGGCAGAGTGTACCAGGACAGTCTGCCCCGGCGTGGGCCTGGCAACATCATTCAAAGCCAGCCAGGCTGTAGTGTAGGCAAGCAATGCGGCACTAGCATCGGAAAAAGATATGGAAGACGGCAAGCGTCGCATGAGCTCGAGATCGGGTCCCTTGATCCGAGGACTATTGGCGTAAGGCTCCCAATAAGTGCCGCCGAGACCCCATACTTGGTCTCCAACCTTCCACTTGCCGCTGAGACCCGAACCGACGGCGGTAATCAGCCCAGACCATTCTGAGACCCACGTCGGGCCGTTTGTTTGGCCTTAGTTGATGTGGCCCATTACAATCTCGACACCATTCGAGTTCACGCCATACGATTTGGCTTGAACCTCAACTTCATGGGTTCCAATAGGTGTCCTTGGCCCGTCATCAGTAAAGCGCATACTGCTTAAAAGACCTGGAACCTCGACTTCCAGCTTTAGTGGCCTTTCTGGAACCAGGGCAATGTCCTCAGTAACAACTGCATCTCCGTTTTGGACTGCCTTGCCTTGAGACCATCGCTCGTAGTGAGGATCGACCCTAAGCCTTGGAACCACTACATCATTGTTGTTGTATTGGTATTCCAGTTCGCAGATCCGATCTCTCTGCTCAAAGAATGAAACCTTAAGAATACCACATACTGCTTGAAGGACAGCAGAGTAATCGGGCAAATCATGTTTGACTGTCAAGGTGACAAGCTTTAGACCTTCGGCCTCTTTCCGAATGGCCCGAGTGAATCCAGTAGCCATGAGCATATCACTCTCAGACCCAGAGTTCTTGCTATCAGACCTCATGCTGATCCAAAGGACTGACTTTGCAGCGAGTGCGAGGGATATGATTTCGGCAAAGGTTGAAGATGAAAGTTCTAGGAGCAGAGGAGAAGTACCTTCGTCAAGGATGATGTAGGTAGTCGCTGGGTCGATCGGGCCTTCTGGTAACCATGACGAGGAGAATGAGACAGCAGCTGAAGTGGCGTCTTTCAGTGTAATGTCGTTGGAGATGACGTCGGAAAGTTGGTTAGCGAAATCGCGAAGTTTGCCGTTAAGATCTGGGACGATCTGGATGGACAATGGCACACTCGGAGAAGCAAGGGCTATAGAGACGACGCAGTAGAATGGGTCGTTGGTATCCAAGCCGACTGTAGCTGGCTCCGGCGCACTGAAAGAATTGTCACGGAGAAGGTGGCCTAATTCGCTGGGCGCTTTTTCTTGGCCGAGGATAAGACCACCACTTGGTCCGAGGAGCTTCCTCACATTGCCTAAAATCGGTGCTACGTCGCCCTTGGTATAAGCATCGTAGTTAATAATGACAACATCATAAGACTCAGAAGCCGGTAGTTGATTTTCTTCTGATGCGTGATTCAGACTAAGGTCAAGGACGTGGAATCTTGTCGATTCAGCCAATTTGACATTTACAGCTTCGAAGGATTACTTCAACTCATCAATAGCGGCGGAAGATTGGGCACAAATATCGTACGACACTGTTGTTGACCGTCTCGTGGCTCCCAATACAGCGGCGCCGACGTTGCCGAGAAGTATCCTCAAAGCTGGTTTCTTCAGAGAGTAGCGTGAGAGGTAGCTTGAAACATGTTCTTCCAATTGCTGCTGGGATGTGAGTACAGCATGAGCCGAGAAGAAATCAGCATCCTGCTCCCATTGTATGTGCAAAGGCCTCTTGAATTTGCTATCAGGATCCTCGGAGCGTTGTCCCTCTCCAATAGCGACAGTCTCGAGTCCAGATATGGAGAGCAGGGGCTCTGAGGTAGCGTCCCTCGGGACTACCACCATCTTGGTAGCACTTGGTGATGGCGACTCAATAACCACGTCGACTAGTTGGCCAGGCTGACTTGGCATGACGGAAGAGACGGTCAGTATATCTGCGAACGTGGGACCGTATAGATTGCCGTTGGCCTTCATCTCAGCGTAGATTGCATCATGGTCAAAAGTATCTGGGCATGAATCTCGGATCTTCTGAAGCCACTCAGCTCTAACAGAGGCGGCAATGCCCAACTCCCGGGTTCCCTCGACGTGGTTGGAATCAGCGTCGTGTCCAGAGATCATGCAGACGGAACCGCGACAGTGTTCAGACCATTGGCCGCTTAGAGAGATAGACACGACAGAAAAGTCTCGCGGGGTGAAAATATCTCCTCCCCCAGTCAGCAAGAGCTGGACCTCAACTGTCTCGGGACAATCTGGTATCACTAGAGCCTTGAGGAAGTGAATATCCTGTATCTTGATACGGAGCGTCAAGAGGATTCGTCTGGCCAAATCGTGCTTCACTGGGCAGGTTGCAAGACAGCCTTAATAGCCATGCATATATACCTAGATCCCGGGAAGATCTTGAAGTTATCCATAATATAGTCCTGTAGCTATAGCTATCAGTTAATACCTAGTATTTAATGCTATATTAGGCTAATAGAGTTACCTAAAATAATATATAGACCTAAGATATTATGGCATAGATATTAACGGAATCGGTATAACGAGCTAAGTCTTGACTTATGCCAGAAATAAGTAGAAAAGGTCCTACCTAGGAGTATAGTAGCAGAGTAGTCAAGACCTTAGATAGATGTATATCCTAGGCGCCGTAAGAGTTGGCGGCGGCAATGTCAACAGGACATCCCAGCTCAAGAGCCTTGCCCGCCGCAGTGAGGAGAGAGTAGCGAGCATCTTGTCCGCGAACCAGCACGGATGTGTATTGATGCTCAAAGTCAGGCAAGTTCAGTCCCTGGATCGCTGCATAAAGGGGCTTTTGAGGGCAGCGTGGGGCCCAACCTCTATAAACAACGGGGTCATAATTCCACCGCCGTTCTTTTAGTTCTCCTGTGCAAGGGCAAGACATAGCGTTTCGAGGCCCTCGCTGAAGCATACCTGAGATACCAGGATTTCGACCCAGTAGCTTGACCCAAAGCCAGAAGACTTTTCTTGAGTCGTGGCAGAGGAGAAGAAGCGCACGCCGCCAGTAGAGGGGGCACTTCCCGGGACTGAAACAAAGACGCTAGTCGTTGAATGAGATGGTGAGGTCCTGGTTCTTACTATTTCCAAGCTCTGTTTCATAGCGAGGCGCGACGATGCTCATATGACGGCTGTGATAGGCCGTATCAACACGCAGCAATCTGTTGAAAACGCCGTCTTTTTCCAGGAGCTTCTGAACATACTCCACTGCGTTGCGATCGCCCGTGATGGTTGTGCTAAGGGGACTGTTGACGCAGGCAATTGATGCCAAGGCAACCTATCATTCCGTTAGCACAGCTCATACAACACAAACTTGACGTACGTCGCGAAGTTCCTGGTTAGCTCGTTCAAGGCATGGCAGCACCTCAGGTTCACCAAGACCAACGGCCATCATAGCGCCAGGCGATGGAACAGAGTCTTTGACCCACTGCGAGATCTGACTTCTTCGTAACGTTATTCGCATGACATCCTCGTGCGTGATAGCGCCGGAAGCGTATGCAGCTGCGATTTCACCGCTTGAGTGTCCCAGCACAGCATGTGGCACGATTCGTAGCCTTCTGAGCAGACCAACCAATGCGACTTGCACTGCTGTACTAGCCGGCTGTGCTACCTCACTCTGATCCATCTTTCAGGTGGTTTTATCTTTTAGAAGCTCTTTTTCAAGACTCCATGTCATTCTGAGTGACTGGAGGATTCGATCTGATCGAAGAATCGAGTCCCGGAAGGCACTGTTTGTCTGAAGAAGCTCGCGGCCCATGGCATACCATTGTGCGCCCTGACCGGTGAATAGAAAGACGATGGGTTGAGGTCTTGATGAGGATGCTCTCACGGATGCTCGGTTTGTCATGGATGTGACGAGATCTTCGGTTCCTGATGCCATGCATGTTGATCTCCGGCTATTAAGCTACGTCGGCATCCTAATCTTCGGGCTATGGGTAGCGATGATGAGCCTCGCCTGTCTCGTTACGACTTTACCGACGTGTCTTCAGGGTTCTTAGAAGCTGCCTGCGAGAAATTTGCACTGTGGGTACACCTTATGACTTTCAAAACACTAGATATCGAGAACGACCTGGAGTAATAAGGCTTTAAACTGGAGAGTTACGATCTCATTATTGCGTGTTAGGTCCTTTATGCCACCAAGGATATGACCAATACGCTGACAAACGTGCACAAACTGCTAAAGCCTAGTGGAAAGCTCATTATAGTTGAGATAACGCAGGATACAGTAGATATATAACTCGTCTTTGGGACAGTGCTGGGGTAGTGGCTTAGCACAGAGCCTGAACGGAGATACAGTCCAAACGTGCCAGTCAGCATGTGGGTTATAGTATATATATAGCCAATTAACTGGATTCTATTCATCCGATTCAAATGAAAGTTATACCGTTAGATAGCCTAGATTCCAGGCTTTAAAACCATATTGGTTTTATTAAAATCGGATAGCTAGAAGCCGGTTTATGGCATTAAGGAATATAAAACCTATAGTATTATATTAGGCTGGATAGGAAGTTACTATATTAAAGAGATAGCTAAAATGGTATCTATTTAGCTTTATAGAAAGCTAAAAGTCTAATATTATATAACCTTCCTAAAGGGGTAATAATTCCTAGAATTT
>PVPY01001501.1:0-11241 GCA_002982035.1 Fusarium algeriense | reverse complement strand
GTAGTAACCAAGGGATTTTTATTTATAAGGCTTTCTTAGAAAGTTATATCGGTTCCCGAAGACTGCGACTGAGCCAGTAGATGTAGTTAGGTCATGGAATTTATTATCCACCGTAGTATTCTCCCAAAAAAGAATCTATAAAATATAGAGTAAAGGCCTATGTTCTAACTCGGCTTGTTCATATTAAATATGTCACTAATTCACTATGTTTTCATGCCTCTCGTGTGCTCCGAGAATAGTCCCTGCTGTCCCAACGCAATTCTGTCGCGCCTCCGTAATGGCCATGTCCTGCCCAAACAGCCACTTGTCGGCAACCTCCTTCCTTCCACACATGTCGCACTTAACGAGCTGCTCCGGGCCGCCCATGCGTCAGCACGGTGGATGTATGTGCCCTGTATCTTGGTTGACTGCATGTAACCCGTGTGGTCCAGCCTGTTATTGATTGTCTGCAACACGTAATGCAGCCGGTCACTCCCCTTAGGGAGGACTACGGCGCCGTCGGGGCTTGCCAGCAGTGACTCGACGTTCAGGGTGGTGCTAATTCCTACGAGAAATACCTGCCCCGCAGGTGTCCGGGCGAAAACAAGGAGGCTATCATCGTGTTCCCACGGCCCAGATGAGCGGATAGCGAACTCGGTAAAATCCTCTGGTTGATAGTTGAGTCCCTGAAGGGCTGAGGTGGCGAAGGCTTTGGCGGCTTCGAGGGCGCTATGCGTGCCGAGGACGTAGACCGAGCGCGTAGCCCCGGAAGGTTCTTTGTGGTAGTCAATCACTGTAAGGACGGTGTGGTGAAGGAGCTCCGGGACGTCGCCAGCCGCCATGGCAAGTATTCGTTAGTGCTTCTTGGGTAAGTTGGGTTCAATTCGTATAGTAAGTAAAAGTGCCGGTTAGCGTACCAACATGAGGAAGAACAGGAGAGAGAAGATATTGGATGTGTATAACTATGAGATATCGCTTAATTTAAGCCGACTGCGTTGTGGCCGGTTGCATCATGTTTGTTCACATGCTGGTTCCCGGTAGTTAGCATGTTACGACCCTACCTTGTCATATGACCACGGGATGTTCCGCAGTGAGAAGATAGCTTAACCAGATAAGGGATATGGTACGGGGAAATCAAATATGCAATACCGGTTGCCAGGGTTGGACAGTACTGTCAAAGGCTTGTTAGCTGGGACAGGTATTGACTTTAGGAAGGAAAGAATGCTCCGCGGGATCCCACATCATCTAAAGGGGCACTCTAGCGGCATTTGATGCTGCTAGCGGCGTTACTAGCGATGAGCTCGTTGAATAGTCCCATCTTGCCCTGCACAACGCGTCTGGTGGCGATATGACAAACTAGCCAGATCAAACGGCAGCTCAGACAAGACGCCTTGACGGCATTGATTCTGCAAATAGCTTCGATGAGTGTCTAACTAGGCTTTGGTCTAGCGGAGTCAAGCTAAGATATCCACCAAGTGGACGAGCGCATCTCATAATGGTTGGCCCGTCGCAGCACAACATCATGTTAGGAGACAGGCAACGGCCAATGGCTAGCGTAGACGGTGGATGCCTCGTTATTACCCCATGTCTGCACTTCGTACCGCTCTCTGTGTACCTTTTTTGTTGGTATATCGATTAAGCTTTCTCAGTGCTTTCCTCGAAACCCAATATTGAGATTATTGAGATCAAAGACTTTATCGGTTCGTCTGGATAATTTTGAGAAATATTGTGTCTTGCTTGGACGTATTAACACTATCAAGGCTAGTAGATATAGATTGCTATTATTCTTGAAAGGATCCTGGAGGTCATCCATAATATGTCACTTCTTACTTGCGTGACAATCTCTGGTGTGCGAATAGAGCTATCATGACGATCGATCTACGCCAGGGCCAATCAGATGTCCCGGGGAAAGCCGCGCCAAGGATTAACTCCATTCGATGGACTCCGTTTGACAAATCATCTCCACTCCTCATGAAAATCGGGGATCTAGAATGTGACAATTCGGATCACCTTTTGTTATTGGCCCGAATCACCTGTTTCCTCCTCTCAACTCCGGACGCTTTCGTTTATTTGTTTAAGGATAGCATCGAGGGGTCGATAATTTGATCCCTCTCGGAATCTGCTGACTGTATTTAGTCTCTGGGGACCCTGAACTACCGTAAATTTCCAACAAATTCGCCCAGCTTAGTGTGCATAGTAGATGGGGATGGGTAAGGTGATATATAGAAATATGCCCTCTCATCCGCTCAAGTAAAGATTGATTGTCAGACAATTGGCTCCACAGGGATCATTGATGGCACCAGTCAATTGATGAGAATTATCTGAAGGACAAAACAAACTGAACAGCCATGTGTTCGGGCACAGCTATTTAAGCTCATATAGTCAGGATTGAAATTCTTCATGCGACAAGCCGGATGTGAAACCGGATACAGGGCCCCAAAGTACGAGTCGCGTTACATATCTAGTTGCAGGAACCTAGTGGTGATATGCGGCATTGATGCCCCAGGTTCGACGCCTTTTCTACCTTTATACTCTATGAACGGAAGTGATTGACGGTTAAGCGAGCCTCGGCATGCATTGGGCCTAAGCTAAACGGGGCGAATTTGTTGGAAATTTCCAGTAGGAGGCGTTGTATGTACATCAGTGCTGCAAGGCTGGACGTGTACGACCTAGCCGGGAGGAAGCCGGTGAGATCGGCTGATAATTCAAGGACACCGCTAAAATACACCAGCAGCGTTGAAGCTGGACGCCCATCTAAAACTTCTTCCGTATTGAGGTCCATGACCAGTATGAATAGCAGTTCCAACGCTTCGATCAGTGGTGGTGTTTCTTCGTCTGATTCTCCCATCGCGCTACCCTCCCCATTCTGATCCTCATTCTCGTCATGCTTAAGCCTTTCGTCCTCTTCGTCTTCTTTTTCTTCTTCATCCATATCACCGGCTTCAGAGCCGCCAGACTCAAATCATGGCACTGCTCTCACAATCGCTCAAGGTGTTGTGCTCACAGTGTTCCCTTTGATCAGCGCTCTCTTCATCCAAGTCGGGTTCAACGTCGACTTCATTGCGTGACTTGATAGATTACCAAATCCCCTCGGTCGAAGCATTAGCCTGTTTCTAAAACTCATGGCTCCACAATGCTGATATCAAACCAGCAAAGCCCCAGATACTACAGTAGGCAGTGGTAATATTGTTCAGTAACCCAGCACACTCGTCTGACAGGTAGTGTTGATAGCTGTATCAAAAAATAGTACCATCAGTCATTGTATCTTGTTACTCACAGTGGACTCGGCGACATATGATAATGATCTGACATAAGAAGTGCCTCGGGCGTGACCTCGGACCCCTGGAAAAAGCTCGTTAGGGTCCCTGATGGAGTCCATTGCGGCACATGGCGTACGTTCTGGTGATTTGTTTATGCTTGAAATAATATTGGTTTCGTGTCAAGCTTTCTTCTGAAATCCACCTCGAAGTTGACGCCTGAGTTATCATCCCAATATTCCTGACCATTTACGATATATCGCACACAAAAGAACAAAGGACTCGGGTCAAGCTCATCCGCATCAGAGAGCTTAATGCCAACAACAAACTTGTCGTAATCTTGCCCACTCCCGGAGCTTGGCGCACGATAATACTGCGCTGGGGTTTCGGAGACCGTCTTCCAATAATCTCGCGTAAAACGGCAAATGATAGATTTTTCAAAGGCCAAGTTGGCTGCCACGATAAGGACATAGAGAGCCATACGACGACTAGAAAAATAGAGTATTTGGACTCTGACATCCATCGACTTTCGGGTCGAATCATCATCGGGGAAGTTAGGTGTAAAGATTTCCCATTGAGGCGACGAGGCTACTTGCTGGTTGGCTATCTGTTCATCCGAGAGTGGATTCTTGCTCACAAATGATGGACTTGCGCCGATTGTCAGTGGTTTGTCGGCGTTTGAAAAGTAGCGTACATGCTCCAAGTCGGGGTCAAAATGAACAGTCTTGAACGAAGGCCGCTTTTCCGCGCTGCCACGATGACCAAATAAATGCAGAGCCGGACGTGACTGTTGCTGTATCTTTTCTCCCCCTCTCTGGACGTGACCTCCATCGGTTGTAACCGTCGCAGTGTAACTGAGCGTTGTCGCAGAGGAAGCACAGTTCAGTCCTCCAGTGTGTTGTTGATTCAATGTGACCCTTTCGCCTGCTGTACAATTGGGATGCCCATGTTGAGGGCCACCCTGGGGCTTCTTCTTCGAAGTGGCTTTTGATGGCAGGGTATTCAATCGCAAAATCCGCCTGGCGCATTCTTTCAAGTCTGTGAAAGTCTTGAAATTCTTGCCGAAAGGTTGGAAGATACCATTATCTTTGGAGGTATGTAAAGTTGAATCTATTGGAGTCATCGAACAGATGGACGTCACACCACGATATTGCTGGGTTGGACTACGCGATCGTAATGGTATTGCCAGGGCGCTTATGGCTTCTGATCTTGCCTCCATGTGTCTGCGTGCGAGCGGGGGTCAAGTGTCGACGGAATGTAAGCAGAAATAGTAGGAAAATGATTGGATACTGGTTGAGAGCACGCGCTTGAGCCGTCTTTTTTCGTCTGTAATCAGGGAGAAATAGATGACGAAGAGCTGTATCTTATGTATGGTATGATATATGAGGCAAAGGATTGTAATGTGTGGTTTTCCATAGGACAACATAGCAAGAAGCAGGTGTAGATAGAGAAAAGCATCTTGGCAGGTGGAGGTTTATTAGATTTGGTTATGATGGGGGAGCAGGGGTTTGTGTTACATGTTGAAGGTGTGATTGGCAATTGAATGTTGACTTTTGTTTATAGTAAATATGACCGTGGGTCCAAAGGTTATCGAAGATATGGCGACTCTGCTGCCGGTGCGGGGAGTGATATTGGAGAGAAACCAATGACTCCGAGCATATCGCTCTTCCTAGGCCTCGGAGGACCTGAAGTGTACCATCATAGTTTTCAAAGTCATGATACGATGATCTCAAAAGTAACATGTGAAATCACGACACCGCAAGCGGCTCAAATCATCAAAACGTCATTGCAGTCAGTATTATCCAATAGTATCTGAAGTTTCCTAACATATACTCCAGCCAGACATGTGAGATATCACAAGGCGTTGGAAAGGGTGACGTTGGCATACCATCATCCGATCAGTCTGACAGAAGGCCACTAGAGATGGCTGACCGAGCGATTGGTGGAGCGCTAGAAAGCGGTTCGAACTGTAAAATTAGTGGTCAAAAGTCTACGAACGCTCCACCCCAACCACCTCATTTAATTTGATGGTGATGACTTCAATTTTAGAGGTATCCTTCAATTTATGGTCAATTAAGGTGTTTTGTATATCAATCGAAAGCTCTGATTCCGCTCTTCAATATTTGGTATACCATCCCCGGGCGCGAATGTAGGCTTCAATCCGGTGCGGCAAAGATTCGATCAGGGCATTAATCTCGTCTGTTGTAATTGCTGCCCACGCCAACTTGATGCATTTGATCAATTCTGCGATATTTGCTCAGTTCTTTTTCAAGAGCTCTATATAAGGAACATCTTTCTTATCTTGGACTTTAGCAGTTTCCAAATATGCTCAATGGGGTTGAGATCAGGCGAAGGTGCAGGCCAGTCAATGAACTCAATTCCGTGCTCCAATAACCAAGCTGTTGATGACTCCGAGACGTGTATCTTCGCGTTATCTTGTTCAAATCGTCTGGTACCGTCATAAATAGGAAGTAATCCTTCTTCCAAAGCCAATTGACAACTTCTGGAAGTATATCCATTCCTCCGAGACATATCATCGCGGATCATAATGATAATATCAGATTTTCCGCCTCTCCAGATCGCTCCCCATACCATGATCGATATTTTGGACTTCCCGTGTACTGTAACATTAACGAATAGCTTCATGAACTTCTCATGAGGCTTACGGAAGATCCAACCTCGTTTATAGTTAGGTTGGGACTGAACTGTGGACTCATCGCTGAAAATTGTCTGAAGTTATCATTAGTCAAGTGAATCCTTCCCAAGTTAGAACAATAGGCAATCTTTGAAGAGTAATACCTCAAACAATTCTTCGATTTCATCCTTCCAACCTTGACACCATGAAGGACGCTGTCTTGCTGTTTCTTTTGGTAGTGGAATCCTCTGCATTGCCCTCTGTTTGCGACCATAATGGATTCGGACAATACGGCGTAGTGTTGACCGGGAGACTTTACCACCCAGATTATTACCGGTAACAAGTGATTCATATGTGATCCTGGGGTCTCATTTTAGCGTTATTAATATCAATCGAATCTCACAAACCGTGAGTTTCTTTGGACGACCTATGCCTCTCTTTTGGACCAATGTCCGTTGAGGTTTCCAGCGTTAAACAATTTGGTAGACAGTTGATGATGACGTTTTCACGTCTTTCGCGACCTCGCGAAATGACCTTCCCGTCTCTATCTCCCGAATGATAAGAGCTTTGGCCACATCACTGAATTCCATATTTCTCTTGCTTTTGGCGCATATTTCAATGAAAATATTACTGTGATTGACCTCCATTTGCTAATGTTGTGGACGCTTGAAGATTCAGAGTTGTCGCGTTGCGTGATGGTGTTTTACGCGAAGGTGGGGTTGGCGTTTGTAGACTTTTGACCCCCGATTTAGGGCACCAGCGCGACCGCACACAAGCAATCAAAATGCCTCAAACCAGAGGTACTTTATTGCCTACCTAATTTCTGTTAAGATAGAAGTACCAGTAATTCCCGTTGTTACAAAGAGAAACCTTGCATACGCTACACAAATAATCAGTCTACCCCCTTCTTGCATTGCCGCTATCCTCCCCAAGGGGCCTCCTTTTTTGGACTTTTGACCTCACTTGGCCTTGCCGAAAGCCCTGACAAGCAAAGCAATCCGACCTCATCTTCCGGCGGACAAGAAGGTGCTCTTTTTGCTGTATTTCAGGGTCGGATTCGTCCCCTGCGCGATACCTCTTCCTTGACTGACTTTCTTCATGATATGTGTTGAATAAGGCGTTATAAATACACTCACCACTCCCTTTGAGTCATATACCTCTTCCAATTTGGCTAGGGCCCGTATAGTTAATCAATATACCTATTAATAAGGGCCACATCAAGAAGGAAGGTCCAGCAAAGTGCCTGCCAAGGGCCGCGGCGGAGGGGATGATCATAGGCATAATAAGACCTCAACTGGTCACCTCGATCAACATGATTCGTTTCATCGTTGTAAGTAGCAGCAACTGTCGGGATTTTTATCACCTTAACAACCTCGTCACCAAAAAAACGCCGTATCGGCTTGGTTTCTGACTTCTTAGAAGACGGCCGCTTCCTCTTTCGATCAACTCACTCGTCGCCCGTGAACAGTAGTCAGGAACAACACAAGGCAGCTATATTTCCAAGCTATCTGGTTTACCTAGAAGTATGGCACATTGATAAATTAATAGGGATCTCACATAAAAAGTGTCTGAAGCTATATCTGACTTTCAGGGATTGGGATCACCTTGACTTGGTTAAACTCGTAGATGGTTTTGGCCCCTCCCATCAGCCTTCTTATCTTGTTGTAGCTCCTTATGGATGCCGCAATTGGGGCGAGCCGTGTCTGTGGCCCCATGGCCATGCTTGCGAATGCTGCGGAAGAGATCTGACGACGAGAAGAGGTTATCCACAAAGACGTGATATGTCGCTTTTGGCAGCATATTTGCTAGGGCAACAACGACGCTCTGGGTCGAGTTCAAGGCGATAGGCTTGTCTTCTGTGGCAGGCTTCTTCCCTGCGGCCTTGGCTGCACCCCTGCCTCGACCGCCTCTTCGCCCTCCCCGGCCTTGTGTAGATGACTTCGGTGGGGGATGTTCAACGCCAACGGTGCCGTATTTTGCTTCCTTAATATGCCATAGCCACCGGATAAAGAAGCCCTGCTGAGCGATAACCCAAATCTTAAGGGAATTGATAGAACGGCATGACGGTTTTGATACAGAGGCATGACCTTACAGCGGCATGACTTTATATAACATTCAGTTGGTCAGTTCTGCGCGGGACCCATAAATACTTCCTGACGAACCCAGTGTGACCAGCTCTCTTAACATGACCTTATTCTTACCTCAAGCTCTCCCAGTGCTCAAGATCTTGGCATAGTAGGGTGTCTCAAGAGGTCTCGTTTTAAATGGGAAATTCTTGCTCTGTTTATTGCTCAGGAAACACGTCTAACGCTCTACTCTCTGACCACTATAGAAGGAAGTATATTTTCATCGCTGTCAACTAGCTCCCATTGACTCCTCGTCCTCCGGATGCTAGGTTGCATCCTCCGACCGCTAGCATGGACTCCTGTTGTTCGACCGGATCCGAGGGTGGCTGACTGACTTCGTGTCTGACACTGAGTCGATATGCTGCTTACCTCACTATTGGCCTGCGTGTTACTATGCTGGCTTGCTTCCAACGAGACCCTGGTGAGTGTAGATTTATTGACGACTCGCGGCGGCCGACCTCGCTTACGGCCTGCTGGCTGGCTTGCTGCTAGGCTGGTCAGTTGACTGACGGTTTGGCTGCTCCTGCCGATGGCCATTCTCGAAGGCACTGGCTGCGCGGTATTCTTGGGTCTGCCACGTAGAGCAGTGGCAATCCTAGGATCAAGAATCCGTCGGTATGGATCTTGGGATGATGAATCTCGTAGTCGCCAATGTGGATGGACATCATATCTAGTGAAAGACGTTGCAGATCCCAGCTTCGCATAGACTTTATGACAACAAGGGACCCCAAGCTCGACAGAAACCGAGCAGTCGTCGTTACAGTCTGAGAGAGGCTCTGGAAAGGGATTCTTCCCGGTAGGCATTGCCTTACGAGCAATACGATATTGCTTGTTGATCAACCCAAGCGCCTTCGATGAAATCACTGTTGGTAGATCACCTAGGTAGTCTCCACTTGATACTAGATATTCACGGGTAGTAAGAACCTCATCCTGTGCGCAGGCATCCTTGAAGTCACGTTCTTGATCTTTCATCATGTCCTGCATTGCCTCGACAAGTCGATACCAGTGGCTCAGGCCGTTCAAGACATAGCTCTTGATGTTGTTGCTGCTTGCCTCTGTTCCGGAGGTGACGCGGATACCAAAGTTGCGATGCTTGCGGAGGAAGCAGCGTGCCCACTGGGCCCTAACCGGCAAATAGGTCCCATGGAGATAGCGTAGGATGACTCTTTGGTCATCAAACCTCTTGCAAAGGTCTCTCCACGCCTTCTCGTGGGCCTCCTCTGTTTCAGCAAAGAGTACACACTTCCACATCATAAGAACCCCTCGGTAGGTGTGAGGAATCTCGTCACCGGTAAGCGCGTGGACCAGCTGTGTGTCCGTAACGCTGAGCTCAGCCTGTGTCTGAGGGGCAGAATCCTCACAGTCGCTGGCGTCAGGGCTACTACTGCTCTTCCGTTTCTTAGCCCACTTCTGCTTCGATTTAAGCAGTACATTCGAGTTAATGTGATAGATGCAAAGTTGTTGCTGCACATCAGGAAACTGATCATTGAGGGCGGCCTTCATAGAGTCGTCGAAGTCGGTGATAATGACATCAGGTTGCCTAATAGAGTGCTGGTCTATAAGCTGGCGAATGCCCTCAGCGAGGAATTGGAAGCCTTCTCTTCTCTCATTGTCGATCAGGCCGAAGGCTGCGTTGAATACAGTCCCAAGACAGGTCTGACCGGTGGCTTGGAATAAGGGAAGCTTGAATCGATTAGTATTGTACGTGTTGTCAAAGCTTATGAGCTCGGGGAACCGCTTCCACATCTGGATGCAATAAGGAAACGTCCAGACAAGGCCAAGTAGACGGTTTGGTTGGTCATCAGCCCACTTGGCAAGGTAGGGAATCTCCATCTCGTCGAAGAGCTTGATTAATGCCGCAGTAGGTGTGTAGCCATTTAGCTTTTCCCGGTTGATGAGCGCGCGGGCGTTGTAGATATCCCTCTGAGTAAATGACGATTCAGGATGTTGCTCTTCGACCACGGCCCGAACATCACGAGCCCGGATGCCGACTCGGCGGCTTGTTGATTCAATGGTTGCCCTTACTGGCGTAGTGAGTCGTCTATGGGAGGGGTGCGCAGACGGTGTGGTACTAGGTCCATGGTTATGCTGGCTGTGTTCCAAGTTCGGATGTTGCCGTAGAAGCCATTTGCCCTCTTCCAGGGCTTCAGCAATTACCATCTACTTACAGCCACACTTCCGAGATTTACGCTGTCGAAGGCCTGCGCCTTTTGAAGCCCCTGGCTGTCCAAATCGATCACACTGAAGCGAGTATCTTATCCGTCGTCCTTTATATGAATAGGCATTCCTTCGAACGATGCCAAACCCGTTTTCTTTTGCGAACAAATTGACCGAGTCGAAGAGAGCTTCAGCCGATGGCGTCGGATCGCCTGGAATAGGTGGGTTAGGGATTGGGCCTGGAGAAGGTGAAGAGATTTGTTGAAAAGATAATGGTTCCGGTGATTCGGCCCTTGGTGATGCTTGAAGAATCTGTGTAGGTGACTTGCGCGGTGGAGAGTATGGTGGAGGAGATTCGTAGGCGTCTGAGCTGAGCGGTGACCAACCCCATCGCTCTCGCCATGCACGCACTCGTTCGTATGACCGAGCAAGGTCAATAGTCAGTCTCTGGCCTTCACCAACAACCTGCCGTACAATTTTCATAGCAGATTCGAACTCAGCTCTTGTTGCGGTCGATGGCCGTTGGGCTGGCTCTGGTGGGGAGGAGAAAGGTGGAGGGTCGATTTCGGGACCTGGAATAGGGACCCTGACTCGCTGAAGTCGTGTCCTCCCTGATGGAAACTCGTTTAGAAGGTGAATCTCGTAATCAAACCGCAGATCCCATGCAGGTTCGTGGAGGCCCTGCGAGCCGTGGGGCAGTGGGAAGGTCGAAAAAGTCTGTGGATAAGAAGCAAAGAGATTGCTTAACGTGTCTTCGTCGCCTATTCCATAGTATTGACCGATGCTTGCTACAGAACTGCTTGCAGAGTTCGGTCGATTTACGAGTAAAGGAGGGCTAAAACTGGCTTGTCGGCTTGTTCGCTGTCGTTTTTCGCGGTGTATTTGACTGCTAGGGCTTAAGCTTCGCGGCCTATGAAGGCCTTTATGTCGTTCTACTGCAGGAGAAGACATTATGGAAGTGATAAAAGACATGAGGTCAAGACGTGGGAACGCGTCTACGCGCCTAGAGTTATTACGGCTGGTTCGGAGCTAATTAGGGTCGAACAAATGTGGAGAGCTAAAGCTGTACCATGCGATACCCCTCCAC
>PVPY01001498.1:0-11217 GCA_002982035.1 Fusarium algeriense | reverse complement strand
TCCCACCCTTTTGTGACTGTCCCGGACTTTTGTGCCCAACTAAGCTTGCTTAGTGGCCCCCGGCTCGAGCCAAGGGTAGAATTAAATTAACCTTACCTGTATCCCCTGCATTAGGTCGCATTGCGCGTAATATTGTCCCCTAGCACTGCTAGCAGTTTCCAAATAAGGCTGAACATTTACGGATGAGCTGATTCCACTTACATGGCAATATCGGCTGGGCCTTCACATCATGTCCACCCCGATGGAACGGTACTCCATTATAGTCTAGATTGGTCCTTTTGGACCCATTCGCAGGGCTATGTCAGCAGATAATTGTAAATATACTCCAAGTCTCGGAGAACAGTAGCAGCATTGGGAAAAGTCCCCTACAGTGGGGAAGCGGCATTGGCTGTCTGTGCCACCGGCAACGGCCCGTCCGCAGTGGATCTGAGGTATCTTCTTACATGCCCAGCTCCTCGAGACTTAGGTCCTGAAAGTGCAAGCTGCCGAGAAGCAGGACTCGGGGCTGAGAGGCACTGGAAAGGGTCCAGATAGACTAATAGTTGTAGTCTCTTCGTGTTCCCCTCATCTCCTACCTTTGCTTCCACCCTTTACCATCTTAAAGATTGTGCTCTCTATTGCTGCCTGTTCTTCTGTTCTGGCTTATGGCCCTCTCTTGTTTTGACTGCATTTCTCAGCCTCGCAACCATGGCAGCCTTCACGAGCTCCAAGTCCATGGCACGATCAGTCCTTCTTTTTCTGTCTCTCCTTATTCTATTCACCATCCTCGCTCAGGCGCAAGAATGTAGCGCTTCTATTCCATGCAAACTTGGCTGCTGTTCCAAGCATGGCTTCTGCGGATATGGCAAAGACTGTAAGCCTCCCTACTGAGCTGCCACTCGTGCACGCAACTGATACTGACTCTTTGTTGAACTAGACTGTGCTAAAGAAGTCTGCGTCAATAGCTGCCAGAGCAAGGCAGAGTGTGACCCTGGCGGCTTTGGTGATGCCTACGTTAACAAGACCAAATGCCCGCTCAATGTCTGCTGCTCCAAGCACGGCTTCTGTGGCTCTACAGCAGAGTAAGTCGCCCCTACTCACCTCCCCCTCCTCTGCAAACTGCACAAACTGAATATGTTGGTGTAATGAACCGATGGCTAATAAAGTTGCATCCAGATTCTGTGGCAACAAAAAGATCGCTCCCCCATCATGCGGCTCAAGTCACTCTCTTTCCCGTGTTGTCGGGTACTACGAGGGTTGGGCCGCTCGTCGGTCTTGTAACGACTTCATGCCTGAGCAGATTCCCCTTGGTGTTTACACACACTTGAACTTTGCCTTTGCAACCATAGACCCAAAGACTTTCAAGGTTCTCCCAGCTTCCCCCTCCGATGTCAAGCTTTACAAGCGCTTGACGGCCCTTAAGCAACAGGACCCAGACCTCAAGGTCATGATTGCTATTGGTGGATGGGCCTTCAATGATCCTGGACCAACTGCGACAACCTTCTCTGATATCGCACGCTCTGAGTCTGCCCAAAAGGCATTCATCTTCTCCCTTGTCAGCATGATGTTTACCTACGATTTTGATGGAGTGGATCTAGACTGGGAATATCCCGTGGCCAAAGATCGCAGCGGCCGCGAGGAAGACTTCAAGAACTTCCCCACGTTCCTCAAGAACCTCAAACAGGCCCTGAAGTCAACTGGAGGAAGAGATGAGGTCTCACTGACCCTACCAGCATCGTTCTGTAAGTTGCACTGTCTTGTTCTCTCACGCATGCTCTTGGCATTGTGCATGTACATCCTGCTAACGCGGAATAAAGGGTATCTACAGCATTTTGACATTGCGGCCCTTGAGAAACATGTCGACTTCTTCAATATGTACGTTTCACATCTCGTGTACAGTTGAGAATGAGTCTCTAACAGTAATGACTAGTATGAGCTACGATCTACACGGCACCTGGGACAAGACCAACAAATGGGTTGGCCCGTACCTCAACGCTCACACCAACTTGACCGAGATCAAGGATGCTATGGATCTTCTCTGGAGAAATGATATCAACCCTAACAAGGTTGTCCTCGGAACTGGCTTCTACGGCCGTGCTTTTACCGCTACGAGCCCAAACTGCCTCACGCCCGGGTGCACCTACGAGTCTGGCGCCCCTCGTCAGCCCTGCAGCAATGAGATCAGTGTCATGATTCAGTCGGAGATCGTCGACGTCATGAAGAGAACTGGCCGCACGCCAACTCTTGACAAGGAAGCTGCTGTCAAGATTCTGACGTTCGACGACAACCAATGGCTTGCGTTTGACGACGAGGATACTTTCAAGATGAAGGCAGACTTTGCACGCGAACAGTGCATGAGCGGTATCATGGTCTGGGCCGTGTCACAGGATGTCGCTGATGGGAAATATTCGAGGGCCATCGGCAAAGTTGCAGACCGCAAGTTCCGATCTCTTCCTGCCAGGTTCATGGAGCAAGGTGATGGCCTTCTTGAACAAAACAAGGCGCACCCCCAGTGCAAGTGGACAAACTGCGGTGAATCTTGCCCGAGTGGCTGGATTCGCATGATGCGGAAGGACAAGGAAGCACGCGACGATGAGTATATGGTTGATGACTCTCATTGTTCTAACGGCGTTCACGAACTGTGCTGTCCGCCCGACGATGGCACACCAACGTGTGGGTGGTACCAGCATAACAACGGCAAATGTGACCAGACCTGTCCTTCTGGTACCATCGAAATTGGATCACATAGCGGCCACTGCAACAACTACAAGTATCAGGCAGCATGTTGTACCACGGGAAGCAAGAGCATGGAGCTTCATGACCAATGCTCTTGGACCGAGTCTCCCTTTTGCATGCTCGGATCTTGCTCCAGTGGCCAAAACGAGGTCGCTCTATCTCCCACTGGTAGTGGCGGCGCTGTGTGCAACATGGAGTACGCCAACTATGGAGCTAATCGAATCAAGATCCAAGAACGGAAGCTGTGTTGCAACGAAAAGGATGACAAGAAATGGGATGACTGCAAGTGGTACGACAACCTGGGCTTTGGAAAGGACCAAGAAGGATGGTGTCGAAGTGGATGTCCCAATGACCGTGTCCGTGTCTCTATGGACAAGTATTGGGACAAGGACGGGGTCTTTGGCTGCCGTGGCGGCGCAAGGTCCAGATGCTGCATCCCCAAGCATGCTACTGTCACGAAGCGTGAGTCCTCCAAGGATGAGGTTCTTCGCGCTGCTCTGACAGCGTTCCTCAAAGAACCTGTCTGTGCCTCCGATGGACCGGGTTGGACCTTTTCATCTGTTGGTCGCAGAGGCTTGAATATGTCTGCCTCTGAGATGGGGATACCCGTGGAGTCTCAAGCTGAGAAAAGAGAAGTCCATGTTCACAAGCACAAGCACAAGCATCGTCACGGCCATGGTCACCATCGAAGATCGTCGAGTCGTCACGGTGGACACGATATCGATCAAGTCGCTCAGGAATTGCAAGTCCGCGCGGAGAGCTGGGGCAGCTTCTCACAAGACGAGGTCAAGCTCCTTGTCTATGGACTCTTACTCAGAACAGCCACTTCCAACCAAAAGTCAATGTGGGACACTCTCGTGGTCAACAAGTTTGCCAACCTCGAATGGTCCAAGCTCTGGAAGTGGATCGAAGACACTGGCGCAATCAAGAAGTACGGCTACGATCAACTGGCTTATCTGATCACTTGTCACATGGGCGACTTCAACAATTGGGTCAAGGGCAACAAGAAGAACACATGTACCTGTGACACGAACTCGTGCTGCCCGGGAGGAGGATCTTGGTGCTCAACCGAGGATTCTATCCCCGACGGGACGAGCAAGCGAAAGAGGTGGGAGGAAGAGGAAGACGAAGCCTTGCATAAGTTTGAGGAGAGAACACCTGGCAAGCGCCGCCAGTACAAGATCCATCTGCCCAACGGCCAACATATTGTGGTTGAGAGTGAGGAGTACTACCCATCAACTGATAGTTTCTGGTACCCCAACCATCCTGTATGGAACAATGTGCATCTATACCCGCGCGACAACTGCCTCGACGTATACCCACAACTGACCACCTACGGCCGAGGTCGCGGAGGCGTCCATTGTAAGTACTTAAGTACCTTTCCAAATACGGTCTCGTCTCGTACCTGGAAGAGAAGAGAGGAACTAACATTTGATGCCAAGATGAACATATCATTGAGGGAAACACGATAGCACGCTTCTTCACCCATGCCATGGCTGGTACGCTGCCCTCAGGCCGTCGGATGAGAAACCCAGCGCTCAGCGCCGGCCTTGTCACCCGGACACTGATCGGTCGTTACACAACAATGCCACCGCCCATGGTCGGTGGAGCGAACTCGGATTCTCCCATCCGTCGAATCTTCAATGCCCTTGGTAGCACCATCAACACCCAACACGCGACCTTTATACAGGGAGGTATGAACCTGGTCAAGTCTGCTGTAAGTCAACTTCATCTCAATCCAACACAAGGCATATTGTTTCAAATGCTGAAACCGAACAGCTTTGGCGGCAGGTAGACGGGGGAGACATGTTCACTCCTTGGATGACAGCAGAGAGCATGACTTTAGCCTTGCAAGACCTGGCCAACTACGGAGAATTCGCTTCACGACTTCGCAACGTAAGTGCTTATTTATTTGCTTCAATGTTCTCATCCGACGGTATACTGAACGGTTTTCAAGGCAATCGTCGCCATCAACTACATCTCAGAACCACTCACATTCAACCGCCTCCTTTCTATCAACTTCGACATTCGGGACGAGCTGCGCAGACTCGAGGGCCTGCATCAACAGCAAACGGGCATCGCAGAGGGTATCGTAGCGGCATGGGACGAGTTCATTCGTGATCTGCTGCAAGCGACGGTGGACACGGCGCAGAGATTTGTGCGTGGTTGGGTCACAACGGCACGCAACGAGTATCGTGATCTGAACGACGAGGATGTCATCACGTTCATGGCGCTGCTGAGCACGCTTCTGAGGCATGCTGGAGACCTGGAGATGCCATATAGTCAGCTGCCGTAAGATGGGAATGCTCTAGACGAGGACAGAAATTCTTATCCACAGCCACATTTATAAACTCCAAATACCGACCTACTAAATACTATTATGCAAGTAGTGATACACGTTACAGCATGATAAATATGTCCTTGTTTCAATTAAACAGCGATTTATAGGACATAAGATTCTAGCTGCACGTCTGGAAATATTGATATGCCCTTGAGATTCCGGGATTAGGTTCAACAGTGATTTATTAGCTTTGGGGTGATGCCTTAAGCTGTCGCAACCAAACCAGATATTAAGCTCCACGACCTTTTGTTACCCTCTATCCTGGGCAATCGACATTGGTGTAAATCCTTCATTATCAATAACATGGAGATCTGCTCCTCCTTCTATAAGTGCCATGGTAGCGTCGTATTTCCCATACGCGGCAGCGTAAAAGACCGGTGTTCTACCATAATGATCCGTTCTATTAACATCGGCCCCTGCAGAAAGAAGGGCCTCAACAATTAGCCGGGTCCCCCGGCAAAGATGCAAGGAAAAGAATCGTCTCGTGAAAGGTCGTCGCAGTATTGGGGTTTGCATTGCTTTCAAGCAGGTGGCTGACAATGTCTCTATATCCCTTCTCCACAGCATACTGTAACGGTAGCTTTCGAAAAACCCTCTCTTGGTTGGGGTTTACTCCCGCTTTGAGTAGTTCCGAGACAACTTCTCCTATTCCTTTTTCTGATGCATATGATAGCGCCAGTAAATCACAATCAGGAATAGTTTGTTTGATATATTTATCGGCAACGACTTCTTTGACGAGTGAACTATCGCCCATTCGAACGGCCCATCGCAGTAGATCTTCTGGATAAAAGTGCTCAAGCTCTAATGCTGCCCCATTTCCAAGAAGCAACTTGACCACTTCAATATGTCTTTCGCTAAGATCAGATGGCATAGGTTTGTCGCTTTCGGCGAGGGGCTCGGTGCTGGCACCTGCATCGAAGAGCAACTTAACAACCCCCAGTCTTCCTTTGTCAAAGTTGCATTGCGGATTAGGTGTGCAATGTCATCCACCACGCCGAGATCAAGCGCCAAGTGCAGCAGAGACCGGCCTAGCATATCTCTGTCATCTTCGGCGTTAAGTCGGAGTGCTGAGAGTATGTTGTATCGTCCTCGCTTGTCTTCTCTCAGAAATAGCAGGCTATGAAAAGGAGGTATTGGCGGAACCACACATTCCTTAACAGTCGATAAACGCCGCATAGTTTCATTGTATTTTTGGGATGTATGATGATCGCTAGAGTTCTTCTAAGAGTGCATTTGGATCCTCAACAAGGACCGTTTCTAGCACTCGAAGACTTTTAAGATCAAGGACAACCTGATCATGAGGTCGAGACGTGGCAGAGACTGATTCCAGCTGACCGGCAAACAGCTCAATTCCGTATCCATGCCCTTCGAGCGCTGCCGCATTCAGATTTGCAGCCTCACCAGTGCATTTTCAACCCAAAATGCCAAGTCTCACCTGCTGCGTCATTCGTTCAAATACAGTCTTCTGTGCGAGAATCCTACAGCCGGTAATTATTTGTCTACCTAATTCTGTATTTATGTACCCAGACCCCGTCAGATGATGCCATGATAAGTTTTGTCTCACGCATGTTATTCTCGCAAATAACCTTTTTTTTTTTTTTTCCCTTCATCTTTACGACAGGGCATGCTTCTGAGCTCCTGAATTGTAACTTCAACAAACCATCGACTTTAGTTCTTGCTACCCTTACATCAATCAGTGGCATCCAACAGCAAAAGCGGTGCACCATATCCCCACAATAGCAGTCGCTTGTATTAAGAGTATAGCAGAAGATAATGAACCAATACCCAAAACCGAATGTACGAGGAGTCGGTGGAGCAATCGGTAAGGAGGAGGATCGGATAGCAGGCACTGACGGCGCACAACTTGGAGATAATTCTTCCGGCAAAGGATATCGACTGGTTGAGAATGAGGCATTCCAGGAGATGCTGGCAGGTCTTCCGGATGAGCAGCGTGCTATTGTGAATGGTCTGAGGGCCGACAAACTCAACGAGGTGATGCAGCGGTGGCAGAAAAAGCGCCATGAGCAAATGAACGCCAGAGCTGCGGCACTGAACCAGTCACAACGACCTACAGCTTTCGCCAACAACAAATTGGTCGTGATGGACGCGATGCACGTTCCTCCTCAGATCTTTAGCATGCTCAGAGATGGTGGACAGGATATTGTTCAAGAGGGGACATGGGATTGGGGGATGCTCAAGATTTGGATGCAGCAGAATCAGACTCCGAAGGCTTTGCAGGATCAACTGGAAGAGACCCAATGGAGGCAGTATCAAACACAAGTTCTGCGGTGAGATGGCACAATAACAACCTTGGGGGCTGAAGACATCGCCAGTAATAACCAAAGTAGGACTCTTTTTTCGAGAAACTATTCGCAAGTTCCGAAAGCTGAGAATCCCAATATCCACCCACCCACTTTTGGCGTGTATGAGCTTTATCAACATCCGCGCGTGTTGGTGCAGAAAGGCATTGCATGCCATAGTTGCTTGCAGCAAGGAGGACTGAGCCGAAGATGTTGATGATAAGGTGGATCACGACATTTAGTATACGTGAAGTCGAGCACGATCCCTCGTAGATAATCCTCCGGCTTGACTGTTCGCTGTTTTCGTTGCCTTTGAAGCTTACGCTCGACCAAATAGTGACGCCAAGATTAATAACAAGGACAACGATACAGGCGCATGCACCGCCAATCAGGCTAACTTTCCAATTCGCTTTCTTGGAGGAGTCCGAGGTATCATCAAGGTCCTGTCCTCCTAAACTGTTATTCGAAGGGTGGATACTCTCGCTATGAACTGGATCAGGTCCTCCCATTGTGGTTGCGTAGGGAGACAAGATATTGCATCACAGGCTGATTATTATTCCTTTGATTGATGTGGGAGTCGACTCCTCTTTTGAAAGAGTTTGTCAGACATATATCCCTTCGTTGGTGATTAGTGTTGCCAAGAGTATTGGTTGGCTGTGGCTGGTCGAGAATGCCCCATGGCGTTCAGCTGAAAAGAATGGCTTTACAGAGCCAATGAGATATCATGAGGCTCGGCTAACTGGAATGCTAGAGCTTCTGCCTTGACCTTGGCAACAGCATGACTTGCGCCTGGTTATTAAGAAAGACATTCTTTTAGGTTTTCTAACCCATGGATGGTCTCGAAAACCTTACATTAAACTGTTACTCAGTCACCAAGTGTCGTGATTAAGGTTCAAAATAAGCATAAATTGCTGAAACAACGATGTAGACACCGCAGATGGGTTGGTGGTAGGTGCACCTGTTGACGAGTAGTGGTGTTTTTGGATACATGTTGTGATCTTCAATTCGGTTCAACTCCAATCGTTCAATACCATTCACGCTGGAATGTTTCGCCAAGTTTAGTCTCCACCGAAGCCCAATTTGTCAGATTTCGAGAGACAACTCCAATTAATAAAATAAATATTTCTATACAACTACTAGGCTATCTGTTCCGTAACACATATCATTAACATTACGGGGCATTATTGTCGAGTTTGATGTAAAGTTTGGCTATGAGCTTGATTATTAGCTACCCTAGAGCCCACAATGCTTTCAATGGAGTGGGGCAAGGATGACCTTATAGCCAATCACCAAGTCCAGGCTTCGGGCTGCTGTCTGACCGTGTATACCCAACTCTTACTATTCGGCTACTAGTTTCCGAGCTTGAGTTGCAATAGGGAATTGGTTTTTTTACTTTTTCAATTGAAAGGGCAATCATCCAACCAGTCACATACGCAGATAAAAGCTATCCTTTGGAACCTACAAGGATACTGAGCAAATCCAACGGAATTCCGAAGCGCACCTGGAAAATACTAGAAGGATCATCAAAGGCATAACCGAAAGGTCCAGAGATTGTAGCCGAACTGCCGAAGCATCAGGGGATGAGGTGAGTTGAGTGACTAGGAGCCCATCCTTTAAAGTTTATGCACGGCTGATCATCTTGAAAATGTCATAGCAAAGTCGTATTCTGGCCAAAGCATGGGTAGAAGAACTACCGAGAGTTTATATAGCCGACATTAGAGTACTACGTAGTAAGTTGGTACTCCATAGTGGGGAGGAGATCTACCGATACTACTATAAACAAAGCAATATGTTTTAGTCTTGAATATTGAATACGAGCTGAACTTCGGTGGTTCTATTGGTCTCTATTCTCTGTATTTACTTGGCAAATGTAGTTGACTCTAACCACTGCAGCACATCCTGACCAAACTCCTCTGGCTTCTCAAGAAGTGCCCAGTGTCCTCCCTGTCTTACAACACTCTTTACATCAGGAAGTAATCCTGCATCAATTGAACCCTGCAGAGCAGCAGGGCGGCACACAAAGTCCTGCTCTCCGCCCCAGAAAAACGCAGGAACCTTAACAATCGTGGCATCTTCAGAAATGCTCTTGTCTGACATGCTCTGCACATTAAACGTAAAGGCCTTGTACCAGCAGCTTGGAGCATCGAATCCACCCTCTTTGGCATATCTTTCCATAAAGTCTGCCCTGTGTTCGGGTGTAGTAAAGGGTAGAGTTGGCTGCGTACGACCTTCGCTGACGAACTTGCGCATGCCACCAGGAGTGACCCAGTTGTCGAGCCATGTATAAGGATCCCCGAATGCAACGCTGTACACTGACTCGACGTTCTTGGTCATGATGGCTGTAGAGTCCTCGGCGGTGAAAAAGTGCCAGTACTCGTAGATACCATAGCCGTATACCTCTTTTGTCGCCTTGTTTACGGCGTCAAGATCAAAGTGGTCTGAGGGCGGGATGTAGGCGACGTTGACCATTACAAGGCCATTCACACGAGAAGGGTAAAAGTTGTAAAAGCGTTGACACATCGCACTACCCCAGTCGTGGCCAAGAGAAATGACCTTGTCAAGCTTCTCGGCATCCAAGATCTCAATGGCATCAGCTGCCATGTGCTGCCATGCATACGCCTCAAGGTCGGTAGGCTTAGAAGTGCCGGCATATCCCAGACAATCCAAAGCCACAGCTCCATAACCATTTGGGACAAGATAATTGTTGATCAATCCGGCCCAAAGGTTCGCTGAGTCAGGCCAACCATGGAAGAGGATAATAGTCGGCTTGTCAGCCTTGGCGGGGGAGACATAGTAAGTGTAGGTGAAGCCCCGGGAGACAGCCAGGGTCTTTTTCGTAAGGTTTGAGAGAGTCATAGCGCCGTCAATGTGCTGATCAGAAGGGTAAGTTGCTGTTCAGGATGTGATTCTCATACCAGTATATAACGCAGCTCGCGCGGGGCTGTTGGTTTAATTTACGGCCCTATGATCGGCAGAAGCTAGGGACCGTTGCTACTCTGAGACGGTCCGTCGGTTTATGCGTTGCAGCCAAGCGGTGACGCGGTGTGGCACAGCGCCTTATCAAGCTAGGTGAGGGGATATCCGTCTGTGTCGATGGAGGAGTTCGAAGCGTGGAGGCATGGATACCCAAGGACCAAAGACATGTTTGGTACGCTCCCATCGGTAACAGGGTAGGATCAATGCTACGTAGTCATATCACTCACGCCAACTCAGATCTCGGCTGTGGTTTATAACTTCTGTCAAATTTTTTGAGACACGGGAAGTCCTGGGACGGCACGCTAATTTCGTCCAATTCACTCTCTGCCTTCGGAGGCCTAGATAGAGACCGATGTCTATTTAGAGTGCTTTTACTCTAAACGGCTAAAAGATACAGCCGGTAGGCGCGGGTAACGAAATAAGGGATCCGTAATTAATCTGGATCCTGCCAAGATACTCGAGACATCCCCGTTGGTTCGCTATTTCTCCAAGACGGAGAAACCAGGGGTGAATGCCACTGCCAAGGCCATAGACCCTCGCTCTGTAGCTCTTCGCAATAAAGCTTATTACATAACAGTTAACGGCTGAATCGCACCGACCTTGGCAGTTCTGTAGCGCGAACTCTATCCTGTCCATCACTGCCTATTTTGGCAGAGAACTCATAGAGCTCCCCACTACGTGTCTTGCTAAAGAGTATGTAGCTCAACTGAGTACTGCGCGCCCCCCCCCCCGGTTATCTGAGTATTGCCAGGGGTCTTCTGGCTCTGCACGTGACTTATTTATGGCTTTATTTACTTATTTATATATTTCTTAGGTTTTTCTTAATATATATAAGTCTCTTATTAATACTATTTATTTATTTATTTATTTATTATTTACATTTTT
>PVPY01001496.1:0-14003 GCA_002982035.1 Fusarium algeriense | reverse complement strand
ATCCAAGTTGTCGTTATTGGTCTGCACACTAGGTATAGTACCAGTAACAACGGGAAGGTTACCGGCAAGAATTCCGCCAGAAACCTCTTCTAGCATTTTTTCAGTTTCTTCCAAGGTTTCTGAGCTGATCCCCGTTATCAATGAATGGACCAAGGAGCCTGAAAAGCTTAAGGATGAGACAAACGATCAGGTCAAAGAGACCCACGACGATATCGTTGCTGTTATCGTTAGTCTTGGAGGGAAACCTGATGCTCCTTGTGCGGGCAAGAAACGAAGCCTCCTTGGGCCCCTAGGCGACGTCATTAACAACCTTGTCTGCATTGCTCAAGACCTAACTAAGGTTTCTGGCGGAATTCTTGCCGGTAACCTTCCCGTTGTTACTGGTACTATACCTAGTGTGCAGACCAATAACGACAACTTGGATACTACCAAGAACGACGACGACGATAATGATGACGATGACGATGAAGACGAGGAGTCTAGCAAGAAGGAGTCTACCACCCAGAAGACCACCGAGAAAAGCACCGCTGTTTCGACGACTGAGGCGCCAACTTCAACAGAGGAGTCGACTACCACCACCGAGGCCCCTACGACTACTATGGCCTTCCTACCTTGCGGATCCGATACGTGTGGCAACAATGGTAGCGATGCCTGCCCTATGGCCGCAAGTGGAGATCACATGGCAATCATCGAGACTGGCCCAGGTGACTGTAAGACCATCTCCACATCAACAATCAAGGGGCCTCTGCCGACTAAGCCGGGTACTGGTGATTTCTCTGTCCATGAGCCTAGTCCTCGCGCCGAGCCAGCCACCACTGCAGATAACCCTAATCTATCTCGCCGTGCATTTCCCGAAGACCAGCCACAAAGTGATCCCGAATACGTTGCCACACTCTCGTCGTTTTTCCACGATAATAATTGGGTCGGTCAGAAACAAAAGGCATCTGGTACGTGGTATGACTTCCCCACGGCGGGAAGAGCCGCCTTTGGCGTCAATGGAATCTACGGTTGTACTGGTGTCATGATTGTGTCTTCTAAGGGCGTCTATATCAGTCATATTTGGGAGAACCCTGTGTTCATAGATGCTGCTTGGACCCCGACTACGGATCAATTCTTCCAGGAGAACAGCTTTGTTGCTATCCGCGACGGCCATGACGGTGTCACGAGCATCTCGAGCCTCCTTGGCACAGATGACAACCCCGGCCCACTCCACGCCAGCTACTCTCCTAAGATCTTCGTTATTACGCCCTACGCGACTAATGCATTCCATTCACTCTTGGAATACCAGGATCGTGTCAACTGGCTGGCTGAGAGCTTGAACCGTCTCATTCCCGGTTCCGAGCGCTTTATCTACCCATACTTGCGCAGTAACCAGCAATTGTCTCAGATGCCATATGGTATCATGGGTCGCGCTATCATTGAGGTCGATATGCTGCAGCGGGTGGTTAGAAGTGAGCAAGCTGCTCCCGGTGATCCCGGAATTGCTGTCGCTCGATGGAGACTTTGGGTTGAAGACCAGAGAAAAATAGAGCAAGAGTTCTTGGTTCTGAATGGAGATACAAACGACCCCTTTGCAGGTATCTTTAAGCGTGAGGAGAACCCCAATTACAAGTGCTTGGTCGGTAACGGATCTGCTACCGATACGACTTCGGCTGGACCAACGTCGACTGAGGCTTCGTCTGCAACTTCAGCAGCGGATTCCACGGAAAGTACCGAGACTTCTACCGGTCTTACTACTGAGACTACTGATATCAGCACCACTGAGACTTCTACTGGTCCTACTACTCAGACTGATACCAGTACCACTGAGACGACTGAGACGACTGGATCCGAGACCACGACCACCGAAGCTACCACTGCTGAGAGTTCCGAGACTTCTGTTGAGTCAACCACTGGGGAAACCACGACAACCGAGCCTCCCACGACTCTCAAGACCTCGTTCATCACCACCACCTCTGACGCCACGACTGAGTCAACTGAGACTTTTACAGGCCCGTATCCCTGCTTCAACTACGGCGGCCCCAAGGTCGCAACGCCCTACTGCGCTTGCAAGACGACTACAGCTGGTCAGACATTCATGACCGCCGCCCCGCTTATCTCTGGTCAATGCCACTACTATCATACGTACCCTGGCTCCGTCACACTGGTTCCTACCGAGTCTCTGTCTCCGCCTAAGCCTACGCCTATCACTGTCACGAGAGGTAATGGTGCTATCCTATCATACCCCGACCGCACTACAAAGGTTGATATCTATCCTGGTGGAAAGTACACCCATACCGACGGTAAGGGTACTCCCTCGACTATTCGACCTCCAACCCCCAAGGCGACCGGCACCGATGACTTTGACAAGGAATCTTGCTATGACCTCAAGGACTCTTGCGATCGAGCTGCCAGCCGCTTCATCGATGATTTCCGATACACTGACGTAGCCTTCTACTCCTCCACTGAGAAGCGTGCTATCCCATTCATCCCAATTTTCGCCTCAACAGATAATGGCTGTTCAATTATTTTCAGCTGCAAGGACTATAGCAATGGTGGCATGACTGGTAAGCAGGTGAAGGACGCCTACGCAGAGCTCAAGAAGGATACAAAGTGCGGAACTATCTATATGGACAACTCTTGCGCTGTTGTTGCTCAGTATTGTGACGACTGCTACAACGAGCACCAGAAGACGGACTGAGGGGACGAGCGTCTTTTTCTTCTACCAGAGACATTTGGCTGAAAGCTTGTCTTCAACCCTTTACTTAGGATGAGACGTTGAGGAGACTTTCATAATCTTAGTTTCTGTATCATCATAACTTCTCATAATTTATATAGAATTTTACCGATCCTATAAGACTAGAGTCCAAATCATCATAACCTCTTATGATATTGTATAAAGTTCGTATGCTTAGGGTCCATATCATCATAAGATTCTTTTAATCTTGTATTAAGTTTACAAATGGCATAAGCTTATGATCTATATCATCATAACTTTCTCAGAATATTATATCAATTTGAGCGAACTCATACCAGGCTCCTGATATACGCGGAGCCGGAAGTGACATGTCCTCCTTCCGTCAATCTTTTGTTGATAGACTTACGCATCCCGCCCTTTCGCCTCGTAATCATGTCGTGTCGCATCAGCTGAATGCAGGGTCTTTTAGGGCTGTGCTAGATCAGGCGGCTACGGGATCCCGACATCAGTGGCGGTGCAGTCTGGGCGTTCTTTCGATAGACCTCAGTGGTCGAAATTCCTAACACAGCCACTAAAACCCACTTTTTAGCGCTGAACGCGTGTCGGGCACGGGCAACCTTATTTCTAAATATTCCCTGTCACTGTTTAAATATCAATGCCTGCTGCCCCCAACAGACGCGTCTTCTTAACCTTAACCTTATTCCGCAGAAATTTCAACGACATCGACCTAGAAAGCCACTTCTCAAACTAATATCGCACCTCAATAACTCACTATACTACTTGCATATATACATAACCTCTCAACACGTCAAATGTGCTTATTCAATCTCTTCTCAAAAGATACAGACGAGAAAAGCGACCTACCAGCACCACGTCCAGCAAATCTTGGCCGCAGGACACCAGAAGCTACATCACGACTCCAAGGGAGCAAGTTCGACGGCAGTCCAAGGCCATCACAAGATAAGGACAAGTACGGCTACGGAATTGGATACAGCTCTGGCAATGGATCATTGAGCGTCGGTGGACCGCATGGTGGATTATACGGTGGTGTCAATGGAGGTGTCTATTCTGGCGTTAGTGGAGGACCAAATGGGGGCGTTAATGGGGGAGTTTATGGTGGTGTTTCAGGGACGTCGCATGGCGGAGGTTTGGCGCCGGCTGGAGGGTATGGGAGTTCACCAGGAGGAGGGCATGGGTACCTATGATTGAGAATGATGATGGGTGATTACTTGTTGTTTAATGATTCCTAAGCGTTAATTCCTTATGCAAATACAGCTCTCCTTCGCTGATTCACCTCAGATTCTATCTTATTGTTCAGTGGATTTTCTTTGTATCGGAATTGAACATCAACCACTAAAGCCTGCCTTTTCCCTACACCGAATCAACAGTATTCAACATAGCGCAAATTGAGCAGGAATTTCTTGTAAAAATTAAAAGGATAGATTAACTCCACAGCACGAATCCAACAAACTACTCAGCCACCTGAAATCACAAGTTCTATGTTGTGCTGAGCCCGTAACTGCTTCGTTCTTTCATCTTTTCTTTGTCTCAAATTTGACCTGAACCTTGACTTTAGCACGTAACAGGAATTGCCTCAAAGATCGACGGAGCTGCCGTAATCATAATCTTATTTGAAAGTATCTGGTGCAACGGGAGAAGCTTTCTTTCGGTCAAATGCCTAATTCAATCAACCTTTGAATTATCAGAAGCACTTCACTAGGAAGCTCGGGTCTCTCCATGGACATCTCAAGAACAGAATAAGCGAGACTTTTCATTCATCATGAATTCAGCACAGACTGTTCAAGTGAGATCCAGTGACTGGTCTATATCAATATCTGGCCAATGGCCTATCCACTGTTGTAGATGAATGATATGGGATATACCTACTTGGATGGCGTACGCAATAATCATTAGTTAATATGATATACCCTCGGTGACGTCTGCATGAGCGGTGGCGACAATCTCATACATGTCCCCATGTCCAATGACAAGTAGATCGCTTTTTTTTTTTTTGAGTTCTTGGAACTACAAGAGGCCCAGGAAGATTCAAATAACAACTGGTCTTTTTTTGACGATATTGATGCGAATCATGGCTTCACTTATTTGGATTTGTATCTAGTTGGTTGAATGAGGGAGGGAGTGGATGTATGCTCACGATAACCGACTTGTGCCTTAGCTGACAGGTTTTCGTTTAATTTAAGCACAAAAGAGGCAGGAAAAGGTTGACTATCTGAGTAGCTAGGTATTACAGCTATTAAAGACTAGTTAGCATTAACCTTGTCAAGAATATTAAATTCTTTAAATCAGAGTTTGCCAGACTTATAGAAATAGCTTCATTAGAGCTATTCAGGTACCAAGCGTAGTGTTTTATAGAGAGATTAATCGTGAGTAGGCTTCATCTTTTCATCATACGATGGACAGTAATTAATGATAGTTGAACTTATAAAATATTTACCGAGTCCTATAAAATCACAAAGTTAAAACCGTTTACTCCTCATGCTGTTTCCGGAATGTTGATGACTCAGGTCGATCACGTGCGGATACTACCCGGTGTCTAGATCAAAACAGCGACGCCTTCACATGACCCCGAACCTCCCGGACTCTCACCTCTTAGCGACCAACAGCCCCCAAGATCCACCTATAACGATACCAAAATAGCCGAAAATGGAAGCTCCAGCTGAGAAGACTCAGCAGCATCAGGTTGCATGCTTTAGTTGTCGTGCATCGAGGCAGAAGTGCGATCGTCAGGAACCTTGGTCAGTTTTATAGCCTCACCGTCTTTCACTGACTAACAAGGCAATTATTAGCTCGCGCTGCGCTTCTCATGATCGCATTTGTAAATACCCAGCTCGTTCAAATCGAGGCCGCAAGCATGGTAGCACAAAGTAAGATCCCACCATACTGATGAGGCAATTCTAACGTGTCATAGCAAACCTGACAGTGTCGAGAAACTCCTCGCTCGCATTGAAGAAAGCGGTGCGCGAGAGGAAGTACTTACTGCTCTTTTAGGACAATCCCTTCCCAGTCCAAACACTACTGTCTCTATAAGAGGAACTCCGCGTGGACAAGGCTCCGATCCAGTGCATGACCATGCTCATGATAAGAGTCCATCGTCGCGGTCTGTCACTCGTCGACGTTCAGTCACTTATGACGATAGTGAAGATGAAGAAGGCTTGGTATCACCTATAACTCTTGTTACAAATGCTATTTCGATGAATACGTCTCTAGCATGTGAGAGACTTCAGTCTCAGATGCCGATGCAGCCGGGTATGCGTGAAGCTATCATGGCGCCGATAAAAGAACGACTGGCCACGTATTTCGGTGAGTCAAAACAGCCCCTTGTTTGGTTACTGTCTAACTCCTATAAGCTTCACATAGAGCACAGCAGAAAGACTGGGAGGTTCTGGCGACCCAAGCAGTTGACTCTCCATTCAAGTTGGAGAGAGGTACTTGTGATCCTCTCGCTTCGAGATTGATCGATGATAACGATGCTTCACTGTACTTCCAACTGTAAGCCCACCAATCCGAGTGATGCCTACATATTGTTGACAACTATAACAGATTCTTCCAGATTCGTCATCCTTTGATCGGCCTTCTAGACGCCACACTACATACTCGCGAATATGTCTATGGGTGCTCATTCACCTTATTCTCCGTAATCTGCGCTCTTGGATGCGCTGTTTCAGCCCGTCCTCGTGACCGAGCCATGTACCCAGTACTCTCATCTTTAGCTAGCGGCAACATCAGATGGTGTATCGCTGCATCTGTGAAATCCCTCTCAACCATCCAAGCTATCATTACTTTCCAATACTGGGCCCCCCTCGGCCCAAGGCAAGCAGATGATCCGTACTGGTTGGCACTTAGTCATGTGAGTATAGGGCATATCATTTTATGCTGAAAGACGCATGCTGACTTCTCGACAGGCTATTCAACTAGCCAAAGAGATGGGGATCAACAGGCCAGACATTGTGAAAGAATATGTCGATGCAGAATTTCCGAACGCACTGCCAGAGTCAACAGAACGATATGTCCGCAATTATGAAAGAACTTGGCTGTACACTTTCATCGCAGATAAAGGTTTTGGGGCCTTGAACGGACGCTTGCAGTGTATAAGTTGGAAAGCAGTGCCTCGTAATGCAGCAGAATGGTGGAAATCACCAGTAGCAGAACCCTCTGATCGGATAATCAGCGGCGTGATCGAAATTAGAGGACTATTGGTAAGTTGGTTCTCTATATGGTCGATATCCAGCTGACAGTCATTATCGCAGCTGCAAGCTATGGAGAAGCGAAGACGTATAGTCTCAACACCATCCTCAATCTTAGAGTGGCACAAAGAGGCCTACGATCATCTTACTCGTGTACGGAACGAACGATGTCAACCAGACAATCTACCATCTTCAAGATGTCTCCCAATTCTGGCCTTTTACATGGATCACAGTATTCTTGTCTTCAATGCACAAGCCTTGCGAGATTTGACCGTCTCCAAGGATCCTGCTGCGGCAGCAGCACTTTTAACTATTCAAAAAAAGAGTATCGAAGTTGCTGGTCATATCTTCGACCATCTACTCACTGACAAAACAATGAACGATGTCTCGGTTGGCTTTCAGAACAACCAGTTCATTATGATCTGCCATGCCATGACCGAGATTCTCCGAGTAAGACCCATCACTCATTCCATCACTTGTCAAGTCTTGATCCTGGCTAACTCTATATGCAGGCTGTTAAAAAGGGAGGCATGACAGCAGATGAAATTTCCGCCGCCGCAAACAAAGTAATCAGCGTTATTCCATTCTTTGACCGCGTGGTGCAACAACTCCCAGCGACATCGTCAGTACATCTATACTTTGATCTTGCTCGGTTCTTTGCGTGTCAGATTGACTCGTTAGTAGCGGCGCCAGATCCACAGGCTACGAAAGATACCATCGATCAGGGGATGTTCACAGAGGACTGGTTCAAGTCTGTTGATGCAGGTGTACCAGATGTTGCGACGTTTATAGATATGGGATATTTAGGGATCGACCAATCGATGATGGATACAAGTGGGTTTTTCGATTTTAATGATTTCAATGGAATGGTATGAAGTCTCATCGGTATAGGGAGTGGGTTAAGCAAGGACTGGGGCTCTACGAGGAGGAGTTCTACGTTGGACGCGTAAACCTTTGAAATGATCTATTTAAGAGATCTTGCAATCTATGAATGGCTTAGATTAAACATTCTAGTATTTATCGCAATCAATTGTAATGTGGTGGTCCTGCATACAAAGAGTGATTTCCTTGTATTTATACCCCAGTAAAATGAAATGGCGCCTAGGTTTCGCTCTGGTGGCTTGTTTCTTGGTGACGGCTATTTATACTATATTATTCTTTAGCTCTATAAGACCTGACAATTTCACATCGAAACATTTAATAGGTCCAGAATCGTCTGGAATGCATTCTTCAGCAATGAAACAGCATGGTATTTTCGTCTTTTTCCGACTTGGATATCACACGAATGTATCTTGATTACAACCTACGCTACATTGTGACAGCAAACAAAGTGCTAAAAGAAATGCTTATAGTTAGAAACTGATGGATCTTTTATGCTGAAATAATATAAGTACATTTAAGTCTCCTTATCGGGGTCCTTGTAGGCTGAGGTGCGGTGCAGAGGGGCTGAGGAGAACCCAAAGGTCGGTAAGAGCACAAGGTAGTTTCCGAGAGCGCAAAGCCTCATGGAAACCCTCCACTGTATTGTGATGTTTGGCCAACCTCAGTCTCCCCTCTCTGCCTTCAGTGGCTATGCTAAATTACAACTCATTGATGATCACCCCATGGTGTGTTGGGGAGGCTTGCCATTGGACCGTTTTTGCACATTAGCAGAGCCATTTTCTAGGATTTAGGCATCTATGCATGAGAAATGAGCGGTCAATCTTCGAGCACAGCCCTTGATAAATTGTCGTTGTTCCTAGACAGGTACATATAAAGCAATTGACGCTTGGTACCACCTCAGGCGAAGTTTCATCCCACTACTTAGTCTTTCATCTTGCTGTTTCCTTCTCGTACAACATTCTTTAGAGCACCTTCGATCGGCATATGAATATCAATTCCACGGACCTTAGCCGCGAGACAGCCTTGAATAATTCATATTAAAGTGCTTGGAGAGACTATGTTTAAAGTTTGAAGAGCACAATAACATTAGTATTGTTCCTCTAGAAACATGGATAGGGCAACGCTACCACGCCAATGGGCGGCTCGCCAAGAAAGACCATTTCCGTGCGTTATCGGTCAGAAGTACCCAGATAAATGTAATAAGAGTTTTGTTAATATAGAAAAGCTTAAGTAAGTTATGCGGAAGTGCTATTCCGTCTATATAAGCATGCTAACAAACTTCAGTGAGCATATTAAGCGTTGTCATTCCCCCCTCTTCTGGTGCAATAATTGCTTTAAAAAGTTCAACAGCTCTATGAGCGATTATATCCTTCAACGCGAGAAGGAACATCATGAGGGCATATGCCCTAAACAGCCTTCAAGTAAAAACAGAGCCCTTAGAGAAAAGTCGTATGTTATCGACGAGGCACGATACGAACGTTACAAGAAGCTCGGGTGGAAGCAAACGTCTGTTCCCGATAAATTCAACGAGAATGGGGAAAAGGAAAATGTTTCGCAGCGGTGCTGGAGACAGATTCGCGAAACGATCTTTCCGAGTACTATAGCAACGGTTGAAGATAACTCTGACAACTTGGCCCACTCCTCCCTGCACGTGGATGCCACGGGAGTTCTTCTTACCGGACTCGAAAGACTCGACTTATCTTCTCGGTCTCAAGCCACAAAACCTCTGCCAGGGTTCATTCCCTTGCATAGTGATTCGGGTTACGAATCTATAAGAAGAGAAATCGAGTTGGAGTCTTCCCTATCTTGCGTCCCTGAGGATTTGCCCTGGAACAATGGCGGTAATGATATTGAGAATCGTCAAAATATCAGCCACCATCCACCAGACAATGCATCTAATAAGGCACCAACTCTCTATACTGATGATCTGAGTCTCGCGGATGATGATCAGGATACTTTTAAGTCAGAGTTTGCCGAAGCCCTTTTCAATCACATTCTTGAAAACAACACCGCCATCGAGTCTTTTGAACCGTTAAAAGAGGCCCTCCCAGACTTGCTACGCTCATTCGCACTTCGATTGGGCTCACCTGGCTCGGCGAAAGAAGACAAAGAAGCTATGTGGTTCATCCATAAGCACCGATAGTTTGTACTCCACATCCCCTAACCTGATACATACCATGGTACTAAACAATCAACAGCGACATCGCGAGACGCTTTCAGAACGCAACAGAAGATAAGGAATACAGTGAAGATGTCCCGGAAAATAAGGAGCCCTTTGACAAACTTGAGATCAGTGACTGGCTCCGTGATCTGACAACGGAAGGATACCCTGAAGCGGAATCGTCAGGGGCAACATATGAGGAAAAGCTCGAGGAACACCCATCACCCCTAGATCAGAAAGGTTATCGAGAGGCCATCTTTAATTCAGTTGCCTATCAGTGGCTAGTGGATGCTCTCGGGAAAATTCTGACCATGGAAGCAATACAAGAGGATTTTGGTCTTGGACTCCGACGAGAAATACCCCGTTACTTAGAACTCGACCGGTCTATCAGCAAGAGAGAGGCTTCAAAACAGTATACGATAGTTTTCGTCGCAAACTGGAACCCAGCTGCATATCTGCGAGAACAATTCGAGGAACCTTGTGATCCCGAGCGCCTTTTGGGTGAAACTATCACATTGACAGGCTCAGCCACGGATGCACAGGCTCTTCCCTGCACTGAATACCTCCATCAAACTTGGCCTGCTACTGGCATTACTCTACTCAATCTACTCAGGGCCGCATTGGTGTCGGGTAAAAAGGTTTCTGGTATGCCAATAGTGCTAATAGTGGGAAAATATGTACTAACCCAGGATAGGCCGACTACAGGACAAGACAGTCATCGACTGCCATTTCCGTGACTCGAAGCTCGAAGTTGAAGTGAAAGGAATCTCAGATTCCATGGCCACGATCGGTGAGCAGATTGGTTGGCTTGGATCTTCTCTCCGTTCTTCATGTTTAGAGTCTGGTATGGCAACATGTTGTCCCCAGGTCCACTTCTCCCAGCCACGGGTCGAGCCACTGCGCTGCACAATCGAGTATCCTGTTACGCCCATTGCTTGGGAGCCCCAAGCCCACAGAGATGGAACTTGCTGGCATGCAATATTTCGTAACCCAGTCATAGCGACGGGTTTCCCAATTGTAAAGAGGAAGCGGTACGGCTCAGGCCTTGAGGTCCCCTTGAATGTGATGGCAGGCTTGGCCATGTCACCCCGAATGCACAAGTACAAAGGACGATACTTTTTCAAAGGCTTTTCAACTGCCTTAGTCGCTACTGACACAATTGGTGATATGGTCTTATGGCATTTCTACTATAGTCCTAAGGGAGACCATCTTCCTTACCCAGATCTAGATGATGCCGACTACCCGTATCTTAATCGCCTGGACTTGGAAAGGGCGCGCCATGTTGTTGGCTGGTGCTCACAAGCCAAATGCTATGCAGGTGAGTCATTTCTCATAATTCCTTTACCCAGTAGAGTCGTTTTACTGACATATTGGAAGGTGCACCTGGGATGAATTATAATATCGGAGTCTCGCAACTCAATGAGCCGGGGAGGGATTTTTCCCTAGAAAAGGTTTCTTTTTCAGTCGGTCAGCTTGTTACAGCAGGCTGTCAATTCGCCATTGGGCGTAAAGACCGCCATGTAAATGCCACACGTGGTACTTACAAAGATAAACTGGAGTGGCTTGACTGGAATTACGTGACTTTGTGGGATATCGATGCTAAACGTGGTTGGCTAATCAATGGAACTGCAGCACTCCTACACCTTCTGAGAGCGTCACTCGAGCACTGCCGGACCGACAAATTCAAATCGGAATTTCTGTTCAACCCAAATGAGTTCCAAGAGTCTGAGGGACCACATTCGATGCAATCTGTCATAGATGTTCTCCTGAATCAAAAAAAACAGGGATCTCAGGCTATACATAAAGGATAAGGAATCATATGAAGAGAGACGGCTATCACCGGATGGCCAGCTCCGCGTTAAAACCAAGACCATCACCACATGGAAAACCATCCAGGATAGGGTCGAAGAGCTGTACGAGACACTAGAGAAACTGATTGATCATACAGTCAGTGCTGCATCATCGTTCAAAGGTATCAACGCTAAAAGACTACCTCATGACTATCTTGAAGGCTGGGACTTTGCAGACATTGCCAAACATCGAGACCCTTTCGTTCTCAAGAGGACAAACTTGTCCTTGTCTTTGATGGGATGGGGGGACATGACGAGAGCTATTCCCTCCATCACACTGTTTGGGAAGGGGTTTGGTGATATGATAGTTGCATCGAGATTGGGGCCTGACAATGGCTCGACAAAATGCAGCGAATGGGAGACAGTGCCTAAGGGAAAGAATCTCTTATGTGTACGCAATTGGGATCTCCGAGATATCATAAATCGGATGGGTTCGCAGACCACTATGCCCATCACAGTGGTCCCTGATCTCGTGTGGAAAAGCCCATTACCAGCCAGTCCTTTCGGAAGCAGTTGCACTTGTGAGTCAGGGGTAACGAAGAATCGGAGTCCAAGTCACCACGCCATTCAGCACCTTGTTCCCATTCAGCACCTCGCCAACTCAAACACGGTCATAGATCTGGAAAGTCACATCGATGGTGCAGTCATATTCGGCCCATGGAAGCCGTGGGAGAATCTTTGGAGATCTTCAACTGTCGTCGAGTCGTCTGGAAGCACTGATGTAGAAAACAGCGATATCTCACAGCCCACAACGAGTTACTCTCGCTCTATCAGCCCATCTGCAACCGCTTCAAGCGGATCTGAGTCTCAAAGTTCCAACCTACCAGTCACTACAGGAGATGGTGAGCCTGGTGCAAATTCGACTCTCCCTTCCCATACACCTACACAAACCTCACAAGTATCAAATTCTGGAATTCGATCAGAGATACCAGTGCCTGACTCGTCCGATCAACCAAATACCGCAAACATAAGTCTACCAGCCAGGGTCAAGAGGAAGACAGGTGAGCTCTTAGAGACTTGTGACGAGTCAGGCATCTTCAGACTCCCAGGAAGCTTGCTCAAGAGGTCGAAGAGAAATTAAGGGCGAGGGAATAAATCGGCGACAAGTCTTCAACATTGTCGCGTATGAAACAAAATATATTTCTTATGTTATTTTGTTATCATAGTAATTAACACGGTATCCCATTGACCGTGTTAGAAGATTGTTAATAGTAAGGTGAGAAAGCAGGCAAGGAACATTTGTCGGCAATGTTTCACGGACTCTGGTGAATGAGAACGCTGGGAATGGTAGGACCTTGATTTCTTCTTTATTTTTAGGCTTTCCTAGGTCAATGAGATCGATAGCCAACTAGAATGTTTTATGGATTGTTCCTATCCTTGCGACAAGTTATACAAGATCGAGCCTTATACACTTTGAAACCCAACACTTCTGTTTTAGATTCTCCTCATCTTCTCTCAGCACTGGGGTTGTGTGCCTTGCTTTTTCACCCTTGAGACTCTCAATTTTCCATCTTCTCAAAACGAGCACGCACAGAGCGGCTGCAATGTACATAGACCCAGTAAATAACTGTGCACCTAAATAACTCCCCATTCCTATAAAGATCTTCAGGGCGATAGGAGCACTAAACGTCGATGGGGTAGCCATTGCGACCCAAAGGCAGCTCAATGCTGATGCCAGGTTCTCGAGCCCCATGACCTCGACGAGGACAGGTGATACGTTTACCCAAAAGACACCAGCTGATAGACCCCCTACAATTGCAAAGGTGAGAAGTGCGCCAAATGACTTCGCATTGATCCATATCGCGAAGGTCAAGATGCCAGTTATGAAAGACATGATAAACGTAAGATTGATACGACCAAATCGATCGCTTAGCCACCCGATGCAAGGGCGGCCAATAGCTTGACCGAGCATAAAGAATGCTGGAATCGTTGAGGTTTGCGAAGATGACAGCCCGATTATACTTGCATAGTTGGCGAGTGTGAAGATGAGGACGAAGTAACCGAGCATGCTGAATGCACCGTAGCTGAGAACGAGAAGATACTCAGGTCTGTGCAGAAGACTTGTTTCGAAAGCAAGTCTCGTTGCCTGTAAATTGTATCTTGTTCGTATGAGTAGTGTGCAAGTAATTTTTGCTACTGCTGAGACAATAGCAAGAATTCGATAAGCCCATTCCAAGCCCAAGTTACGAATAATAGCTCCGGTAGCGAGTGAATACGTCAACCCTCCC
>PVPY01001494.1:0-17169 GCA_002982035.1 Fusarium algeriense | reverse complement strand
TTGGCCACCGTCAGGTTGAGCCAACGGGTAATTATACTAAGTATATAATGAATTAGTTATATTATTCAACGTCAAACCTTGCTTGGCAATATCCCCAGCATCAACCAAGAAATCAAGAGGCATCTCGACAAGTGTACCACGAATACGTGACAACCACTCTCTGACCTCCCTCACACCACCAGGGAACTCCGATTTGACAATGTGACCATACTCAACCTTGCCCTTCTTGAGCTCTGCCTTGACATCTTGGTCTTTCTTACCAGGAATGATGAAGTACTGAGAAAAGAAGGTGTCGTAGTCCTTCCAAGTTCTAACTCTATTAGTGGGAACTGGGTGGAATGCGCGATCAAATGTCTCGGTGTTCACACGTGCTGTGCTGGTCCAGAGACGCTGGAAGTCTGGGCTCAGGGGATCAACAACGAGATGATCGGCTGGAGAACCCCAGTCGTAATCGTTGGGATCTCGGTCGACGGGTGTCCAGTTGCTATTGGGCTTATCGGGGAGTTGATCAGAAACAAGACCAAGATGCTTACGGAAGAGGAAGCGTCGCAGAGATGCAGCAAAGCGAGAAGCCGTGTAAGGGCGTCCGTTCATGTACGACTCTACAGGTGCAGGATCTTCAATGACAACTGCAATTTCAGAGTCGTGGTCACCGACTTGTGAGCGGTCGTTCAAGTTGGCTGAACCGCAGATGACGAGGCGGTCGTCAACAATGAGAATCTTGCTGTGAATGTACAACTCCTCGGAAACAAAGGCGTTAATTTCGTCTTCAGGATTGCCATCCCAGCGAAGATCAGTGACTCTAGGACCTTTGTCCATGTAGCAGGAACTAATAGTGTCGAGGGTGTTGTCTCCCACTTTGCTAGCCCCCTGCTGATATCTCTGGTACGAATCTGCACCACCTCCTTGTGAGCAACCGCCCTGGGAGTAGCCTCCTTGGTCTTGTCGCTGTGGTCGGTCATTATATATTGGTTCAGAGTGACCTGAGTAGCGTTGCTCTTGTCTGTTTTCATATCGGGAAGAGCTCGAGTGTTCTCCATACTGTGGGCGATCATCGCGGCGAGAGCCGTAATGGCCTGAGTCCTCTCTGCCGCTGTAACGTGGGTCAGCTTGGGGATGGTCGTAGGTATTGCGTTCAGGTCTTCCATAGTCACCACGACCACCGTAACTTTGCTGTGAAGAACCACGATAGTCATCGTCACGTCCATATCCTTGTTGAGAATACCCTTGAGGCCTAGACTCAAATCGAGGGTCAGCTCCAGGGTGGGCATATGGGTCACGGGCTGGTCGTCTCCCGTAGTTGTCGCCTCGACGGTCATCGTCACTGTCACTCCCACGTCGTCTTCCGTAGCTACCACCTCGGCGGTCGTCATCACTGTCGCTATCACGTCTGTATCTGGACCCAGAGTGACCTCCACGATAGTCATCGTCCTGACGTCTGCTGTCAGGCCTGGTGTTGTAGCCCCGCTGAGACTCCTGACGATAATCGTCTCGCTCAGATCGACCCCCATAATCTCGACTTTCATAATCTTCACCTCGTCGAGAGCTAGATAAGTCTCCTCTACTCTGTTGGTACTGATCACGTGCTGTCCTTCCAGATCCCTCATCCGGGTAGCCACCCAACTCACGATCTCTCTCCTGTCGAGCCTCTTCGTATGGCACACCAGTTCGGGCTTCTGCATCCGCCATTGTCTTGGATGTATTGATTCGATCGAAGTTTCTGAGGTTATAGAATCCGATGTATTTGCTAGGATCTCGGATGCCTGCCTTCTGAAGCTTCTCGATGATGCTATACCCACCACGCGAGATCGAGTCATATTGAAACTCCATGATAGCTCGTGTTCCCAGAGCTCCCTCGTCCTGCAACGGTCCGGCAAAAGCTGGTACCGCTGGCATCAAGATCCAGACATGAAAGGGTGTTCCTTCATGATCAGCGCGGATGATACGCTCTACCAGTGCGGCACCGATTTTGTTCTTAACAACCCGTTGCTTATCATCGGTAGCAGTGATAAAGAACTAGATGGTTAGCAGAGCCTGATAAAACAAAGAGAATACTTACTTGGTTCTCAATATAAATGTAGAACCTAGAGTTCTTGATGGCGTCGATATATGCATTCTGGATCGAACGCTCAAGTGGATGGCCAGATGACCACTCAGCACAGCTGTCACATATTAGTAACGGTGTAAAAGCATAGCAAAAACATAAAACAAGGCAGGTTCAGGTCATTATACCTTCGAATCATCTGGATGTGAGGCATGTCAACGCGACCTTCAGATCTGTGTCCACGGTCACGGTGCGGCTCATTATGTTCTCCAAACGATCTCAGTCTGTCCATACCACGACTGAACTGTTGTGTTAAGCCACCCAGATAGTCATCATCGCCTCTAGATCGTCTATCTCCAGAACCAGAAGTTTCTCGTGGTGGCAGCTCGAGTTTATGATACTTGCCAGGATTCTTCTCCTTGTACTTGTCTTTGAAGATGAAGTTCCTGAGCATGATTAGAAACTGTTGGGATGAATACCGAGTTATAGCGACTCACCATCGGTCAATGAAATGGTCGACCATGTCACGAGTGATAGGTCCATTCATACTCAGAGCAACATCTGACCAACCCATTCTAGAGCTTTTTGTTCGTTCAACTAGAATCAGTTAGTTATGTTTTCTGAATCAATGCTGCAGTTGCAGGATGAATTACGCTTGTTTTGATTCCAGTCCTTCACGTCAGCGAAGTCATAGACTCTGCACCAAAGTTGTTAGTATAACTCTATAAAAAAAATCTTGTAAAGATAACTTACCTAGCGTTGTTGTAGTCTTGTCCTGGGAAAATAATGGCGTCCAAGTTACCAGGGTGAGCATCGGCGATTGGGTGACCTGGTGAGTATGGTGAGCAATAACTCCACCTGAAGGACAGACAAACTTACTGTTGGTATCCCATCTTCCAAAACCTAGAGTGATATGAATTAGCATTTCTCTTTTTGAGCAAGGCAGGAAAGTCCATACACATATCCAGTCCACCCATGAAACCAAGCTTGCCGTTGTCGATGACAAGGAGCTTCTCATGATGTGCCCAGTACAGCACAACATCTCCAGCAGTACCGTAGACAGCCTTGATAGCATCTCCAGATGCTTTGGCAAGATCAAAGTTAGTCAACGCCTTGATAGATTTGCCTAATTCCCTCTGTAAGTCGTAACCTGTGGGTAAGTGGTCAGGATGTCGGAAGACATGAATATTCTTGTGCAGCGCCTCAAGAGCAGTCCTCGTATGACTGCTATTCAACGTGAGCGCTGCTTCAACCTCCTTGTATACAATAATGTAGACTTGGACGCCACGTTGTGCGGCCTGTTGAAGCATTCGGTCCAGCCGGTATTGTTCGTTCTTGGCAGGGGGACGGCGAAGGTACAACTCAGGACTCAACCACCAATCAAGGATATAAATGCTTTCCTGGGCCTCTGATGATGGAGTAAGTAGGAAAGTTGAAAAAATCTGTGTTTATGGGGGCTGTTGTGACTTACGTTCAATAGCTTGGGAAACGGCCCAAAAGTATGAAGCACCATCAACATACCACTTGACATTTCCCTTTGACTCTGAAGCAAATGAATGATAGCGGTTTACAGCTTGTTGCCTCTGGAGATATTGAGCAGCAGCATCATGAGAGTGGTCATCGTCGTGAGATTGCTTTCCTGCTTGTGGGCGGCCGCCGCTCGATGGTCGGTCATAACCTCCTTGGGGTGGGCCTTGGTTACCACCATATCCTTGAGATTGCCCATAGCCTTGGCTTCCGTGGCCCTGGCTTCCGTATCCCTGGTTATCGTAGCCTTGGTTACCATATCCCTGGGACTGCCCGTAGCCTTGGGACTGTCCATAACCCTGAGATTGTCCATAGCCTTGAGAAGGGCGTTGTTCACCATAGCCTTGATTTCCGTAGCCCTGGTTGTCATGGCCTTGAGACTGTCCATAACCTTGACTTCCGTAATGGCTCTGTCCCTGTGACTGGCTATAGCCATAATCTTGTCCATGAGATTGCTGACTCTGTCCGTGGTGAGACTGAGATTGAGAGTCATGCTTATCGTCATCATCGTCTTTCTTGTTCAAAACACTTTCGACGTGTTCGCCGACCTTCTTAAGGAAATCCATGTCGTAAGACGAGGATGAGGATTAGTACCTCAACGAGCTGCGGTCTTGGCGGTGAGGTTCAAGCAAGAAATAGGTAGAGGATCCAAAATAGTTCAATGAATGCTATGTCAAAGAATAAATTAACGTAGTCAAGAAGTAGTAGATCTTAAGTGAGATTATGAGTTGTTTTATCAACGATGATAAGCTGACGCTGTGAGAAGACAGCTGAGCTTGGAAGCTCAAGTGGGGAGCTGATGACGCCGTTGATGGCCCTAGAATGCGGAGAACCAATGAATCCGAGATGCCGTAAATAGGTACATTATCGGGGCTGCGTGTATTTATTTATTTATGCAGTTATCAATCAATTGCTCTAGACAAATAGGGAAGTTTGTCGTCTTATTGGAACATTCATCAGGTTGCGGGATTGCATAGACACATCAAGACATCCAGAGAATTAACAACTCACAACTCACAGCAAACGTGAATCTTAAAGTATCTATAACAGTGATTTACACTCGTTTCAAACACTGATTCAAGCTGATTCAGACTAGAGCATCCTACTATATTTGACAGCTTTGACTGCCGAAACCAAACCCCGGTAAAAGCCTCTAATGCAAGGTAACCCATTGGGATAAGTAACTAAAATCTACCGAACTCACATGTTCATTTATTTGTATAAGGCTCGTGTGAACTGGGTTGTTTAAACCCAATGAAACCTCTTGGCCTGCAACAACTCACCCCAAAGATGAATAGCCGTGATAGCCTGTATGCTTCCTTGTATGAGATACTATAACTGGTATGAGTCCAGCCAACTGATGATGATATCGACGCTGATATGAATCACCCAGCCTGCTTTCGGCAACCGAGATTAACAATGTGATTGTCCTGGATTAGCTACAGGTGTCCATGACTCGGTGTTTGAATACCGAAGGATAGATGAGCTGATAGAACACCTTTTGTCACGATGTTATCCACCTTGTATTCGGGAATAGGATGCAGACAGTATGAAGAGTTCCCGTTCTCCATCCGTCCCGTCCCGTCTCGTTTCATCAACCCATCCATGGATTTATTAGCTTTCAGGCCTCAACTCTTAGCCTCGAGGGCGAAGTGAAGCCCCCACCGGCAAAAGCAAGTCTCAACTGCCAGATTTGTATATGCGCCATTTTATTCCGACAATCTGTGGCAGCCGTGGCGTGCAACCTCTTCACGATTGATTCCGCAGAAGTAAAGGATCTGATCCAATCCAGTGTCGTCTTGAGGGTGTACTATGGCCCCCTACCATAGTAAAAGCAACTAGGGTGTGTGAGTGATGGGTTGCGGAGCCGTTAACTTATACGCCAAAATCCGCACAGGCAGGGCCCATTAGGTACAGTACCTTACCCAGGGCTGCAATTACCCGCGGCGGCGGTAACTACAGGGCACTCATTCATTGATGGAGGGGACCATCTCATCAGGACAGGAACTGGAACCTGGAAACCTTCCATCTTTGCTAGGGCACCTTGTAACCCAACCTTGCAACCACGAGTTTTTAGTTGGTAGTGGAGGAGGCGACTTTTTTTCTGGTTCACTCAGTCAGTCACTGAATCACACTCACACTCATACCCGGCGACCTCATCTTAATAGTAACCCAAGCAAGGTAAGGCAGGGCAGGTAATCAGTCACGTTTTGATGTTCACGTCTCTTTAACATCCATGGCCATTTAACTCCTGAGCCGAAATTCTCCGACTCCTTTTACTTGGAAAATTTCCCAACACTTTCATTATCTAACGTTTCTCCTTTCATCAACTGCTTACTTTGGCCCATCAGCCAGGTTTAAACTCTTCGAGTAAGTCTACTAGCTTGCACCGGCTTTGAGCTCCTAAATCGGATAACCCATATCTCCCCTCATCGAGTTGCCCAATAAGTTCAGCCTCTAATCTTGTCCAGAAATTCTTCACCAGGGTCACCGATGTTTCATTGATCAATTCAAATATCCATTGCGGTTGGATAAATGGTCTCCAACCCAGCAGATGCGGATACGACAAAGAAGCATTGTACACTGAGACACGATTTACTCTCTTGTGAACCACTCAAACTCACAACTTTCACATAAGATCGCCCAATCAATAAAAAAACTTCAGCATGACAGCCTCAGGAACAGTAGCCCTCTTCTCACCAGGGCAACATGGCCACTTGATACCCTATCTCGCAGCCATCCATGCCTCCTGTATCACTCACGACCGTACTATTGCGGAATTCCTACCGCCCCTATCTCACGAGAAACTTCTTGCATGGTGGAAAGAGCGAATTGCAGAGGTTGCAGACGGCAAACGCCTCATATTCATTCTCCTGAACGAAAGCGAACCCGGAGCTCGGCCGAATGGCTCCGATGTGGTGGGCGTTGTCATGCTCAATATGCCCTCTTCAGAAACTGGCTTATTCCGTGGTGTCGTGGAGAAACTTCTTGTTCATAAGGCTTTTCGCGGTCGAGGAGGTGCTAGGACTTTGATTTCTGCTCTTGAAGCTGAGGCGACTAAGCGTGGTCGAACTATTCTAGTAAGTCTCAATATACTAGCTCTTCGGCATATAAGTCCCGGTAACTAACCAACGCTTAGCTTCTCGACACCGAGACCGGAAGCCCAGCTGAAGAAGTGTATAAAAAGCTTGGCTATGTCGAGCTTGGCCAGATCCCAAAATATGGTCTAAGTCCAAATGGGGAACTCAAGGGCGGTACCTTCTTTTGGAAACATCTAACATTACAGTCCTAGGGGACTCTGAGGGAGGGGGGAAGTGTCAAATTCTTGATCTCGATCAGGATGGGCCGGGTGCATTTGGAAGTGCTGTAGAAAATTACCTTCAATGGAGGAAAACGAGGCGACTCGATTTTGCTGTTCTTATCATGGACTGTGGCTGGCGGGGTGCTTCGATTTGCTTTCTAGATATCCATCCAAAAACATGAACAATCACCATCAACTCAGTTGACACAGCACCATGTCTGTATAAATTTTGAGAAACGTATACTAAATAAAACCGCTTTCATTACTTCCCACGCTACAATCATGGATCCACGATACTATTACAACACCCAAAGAAACGGCATCTATTCGTCGTCTTCGAGCTCTTCAACTCTTGGGGCCTCGTAGTGCCGTTGCTGCACGTCGCCAGTCTTGACCTGAGTATCTGTACCAGTTGTAGTAGCAGTTGTAGGCGCAACTTGTCCAGTGGCAGCTGCGAAGGCGGGGTTGGCGCTGGTTCCAGGGGCAGCCGACTTCTTCTTTTTCTTCTTCTTTTCGGTCTGTCTGCATGTTAGTAATTGGGTTCATTGTCTCGTCTCATAGTTTACTGACCTCGTGCCAAGCCCAAACAGGTCTGAAACTATCCATGAATGAAACATCCTCCCACAAGTTGGGGAAAAGCCATAGACCAGGTGGTGTAGTGAAGTACGTGATGCAGAACAGGATAACACGGAAGATAGCCATCAAGAAAAACAATCCGAGCAGACCGAGAAGACCCCAACTAAGGTAGTAGACTCCCTGGCGCAACACCAGAGGCCACAGGGGGTACAAAACGATAGCGAAGATAGCAAGGAGCGCAAGACCAGCGTAGATCTTGCGCTTGAGCTGACTGCCTTCCCACAGCCAGCAATAGTACATGTCGTCCCTTGCCTCTTGTTGCTGTTCAATTTTGACGGTCCACTGACCCTTGACACGCTTAGGTTTCTTTCCATTAGGGCCAGCCTGAGGTTCGACCTTAGAGACTCGAAGTGCAAGCATGCTCAGGGGTAGCAGCTTGAAAGTATTCTCGAGAGAAGCTCGGTCGGTGATTTCGGGTAGAAGAGGGTTCTTCTTGCGGGCTTTCTCATATGCGGGGGACTGAAGAGCTCGAAGGGCTCGCTTGACTACATGCTGTTAGTCTTTGGCTTGAGAGCATATGGTGGCATTTTGGCCTACCTCGAAACATGTCCTTTCGCTCGCCGTTAAGGATAACAGTTCTGGGCTTAAGATCTTGGCCTCGGAGGAACGTGGCAAGAGCAATAGCCTTGGGGTTGGGGGGTCCTGGGGTGATAGGCTGAGCGCGACCCTGCTGGGGAGGTTGAGCATGGTCATGAGAATGACCGTGATCATTGTGATCGTGATCATGATCATGGCCTTGCTGTTGCTGTTGTGCGCGCATTCTCATTTGCTCTTGCGCTTGTCTTTTGATATGCTCAATAAACTCAGGGACAGTCATGCCATTCTTCTCAGCATCAATGGCAAGTTGACGCTGCATTGCCTGGATCTGCTCAGGTGTAGGTCGCTGCCCGGGTTGCGGCATTGGAATCTGCCCAGGCTGAGGGCCTGGTTGAGGGGGTTGTTCAGACATATTTACTGAAAAGTCAAATTGAGAAAAAGAGTGTAAAGAAAAGTTTATTGATTGAAAGAATTGGATGAGAGAGACAGAAGCGCACGAAGGCGAAGTAAAAGATGTGGACTTGACAGGTTTAAGAAAGAATGAACATGGTGTTGCTGCCACTTGGACCATGCCGTGCCAATCATGTCATAGCTCGCCCAGAGACAACGGTGTTCACTTCCTTCCATCAGTAAGCTCCAGAATTTCCGGGGCGGGTTGTCAATTGCCCGGCCTCTAGCAGATCTCCACGTGACTATCAAGCCAGTGTGAGATTTAGGTGTGAGTGAGCCTTGAAGCTTTAGATCATCACAGTTGCTTTGTTTGAGAGCTCACAGTCAACATCATGGGCGATCGCTTAACGCAACTTCAAGATGCTGTAGATCAGGCAAGTTTCGGGTTCCTCTCAAAAGTTCTTTTGCTTATAAATTCTACAGCTGGCAACACAATTCGTTGCATGTCTTCACTATGTCAACAAGCGCCATGATCTTGAAACTCTTAATCCTACCGACAAAATTCGCGAAGTGAAAGATGCCCCCAAAGAAGGCATGTTCGAGTTTGTTTCACACTTCAGGCGACAGTTGCTAACTGTAGCCAGTTGATTCACTCCCTGCAGATGAGTTTCGCGCTGGCATGGTAGAGTTATCACAAGATCTCGTTCTCAAAGAACAGCAAATCGAGGTCCTCATCTCGTCCCTCCCTGGTTTGGACAACAGTGAAACGGATCAAGAGAGATACATCAAAGAGCTTGAGGAGGACTTGAAGATTGCCGAGGCCCAGCGCCAAGAAGCGATCAAGGAAAAAGATCAGATATTATCTGAACTTGACAGTGTGATTCGCAGCATCCGACGGCCTTGATTACGATCTCGGATTTTTTTTGCCACATTTATTGAGCGCAGCGCGGAGTTAAGGGGCATTGACAACCAAATGGAAGGCTGGCAACCTATGCATGGGATTGTTTTATTATTGTTGTTGTTAGAAAAAGTCATAATACAAAGGTATCTCAGCCGAGTGAGCGCCTTAAACGCCACCGTCTAACTCTCTATCACATGCCTTTAAATCCTCTATTTCATAACCTGGCCCAATGCCATAATCTATGCCTTGTTTGAAGTGGATTTGAAGAATTGCGGGTAAATGTTGCGTAGTTCTCGCAAGTGCTGAATTTGGTACTGCGAGGCAGGGGTTTTAGGAGCTGGTACTCCCTCCTCAACGAGGTGCGCTGCCGTCCAGCCAAATTTCATGGCTTCTTTGCAGTTCAAGGCAGAATCGTCTAGAAGAGGTTAGATAGAGGCGTGAGTAAAAGAATGGGGAACTTACCAACAAAGTAACAATCCTCCACACGCTCAACGCCTGCCTCGCGCATAGCTTTTTCATACATGCGGGGGTCAGGCTTGCAGAGCATTGGCTGCTCCGCATAGTTGCAGTAAGTGAGACCATCGAAGATGTCCTCGATGCCCAAGAGACGCACAACTCGCTTTCCGTGGTTCACGTAGGCGTTGGTGAAAAGCCACACAGTAACTTTGGACTTATCAATATCCTCAAGAAGTTCGCGAAGCTCAGGGTTAGGTTTGATGATTCCTTCGAGCGGTAAAGCATCATCAACTTTAGCGTTGTAATCCAAAGGATCGATCTGGTGATGGCGCACCAACCCCTCAATGGCGAGGCCGTAGTTGGTGTAATACTCTTTGTGTAGTTTCACTGCCTCGTCCCAGGGAATCTCCAGGTGCTTGGAGAAGTATTCATCGATGAGTATAGCCATCATGTCATGGACTTTTGAACCTTTGCGTACTGTTAGTCTCAAATTGTCATAGATATCAATTTCAGTTTAAGCCTACTCCTCGGATAGAGGCAATTGTCAATATCGCTGTAACAAAGTTAACTCGAAGTCTATGAGTCAAAATTTCGGAAAGACTAACAAGAATAGGACCGGCTTTCCCGTGGTCATGCCCTGCGTACTGCCCATTGTGAATTTGGTCCGAGTCTGGAAGCTGAGGCTGGGGTTGTGGTTGGCAAAGTGAGGATAGCGAGGTGTAAGATTTGAGTTGAGCAATAAAGAAGAGGCAACTAAAGGTTTTGAGATGCGCTTCAATGATGATAATGAGGTAACACGTGGTCGTAGTTGGTACATTGAATGGCTATGAAGAGGCGAGAGACAGTTTAAATAGAATTTTATAGGCAATGGCGATCTGGGCTAAAAAGGCAAGACTAATAAGGTAATCAATCGCTTCTTTCGATCAACTCTGCAGTATCCGTAGGTCATCGTCGGTATCCGTTGATACGTTACTTTCACCCAATGACTCTTGCGGTGTGGCTGAATAATGAGCAAAGCTCAGCACGGGTCATGTTCCGGCCTCCGATCGCGGGACTGTCACTAGTTGCATTTGGTAACAATCGAGTTGTTGAGCAAACATTCGACGATTTCATGGAAGATAGCCCCTTTGTTTACTTGAATCTCCAAATAAAAACACGTGTGAGTAGGTCGTAGGGGCCCCACTCCTGAATTCATCATGGCATGAACCATCATGGCTTGAAAGGAGGCTGTCGAGCCACACGTAATAATCGTTTCCATGATCCATGCTACAGGGAGTTCATCATGAGCCTCATGGTTTGGAAGCTAAAATGATAGGACAGGATGAGGGATCGGGGAACTAATAGACTATTCGGTCTTGATGCAAGCATATTTTTAGCCTTTAGCACCCTCAAGGGATCGAATTTGTATGACCACAAATGTCCTGTTCTCGATAGATGAGGCTCAACTGACAGTCCGTGCAAGAGCTATGACACTAGTAAACACATGACATTCAATCCGATACCTTCTGAGAGCACTAATTGGAAACGAGTTTATTGGAAATTGTGATGAGTTAAAGTTTTAGAAATCGAAACAAAAATGATTGATTTTGTCAATTTCGAATCTTAAGTTAACCAAGCCTCATATTCATATTTTCATCTGATCAGCAGGTTCAACAGTCATCTTGAGTCCCTGTAGTGAAGAATTCTGCCATCTACACCGCCTAGATTGTTTGCCTTTCGCGTCCACCCGAGTCAAGGCGCCAGTGGCAGCCCCTACCTTATTCTAAAAAACTACTCCATTAATGGCACAGACCTCCAACTTCAAAGCTTTCTTGAACAACAACCAAAACAGCGCATTTGCATTTTGATCAATACCTAGTATCTCTTTGGTCCGCGCCATATCGCGTCAAGAGTGGCGTTGTCTGCCGGGTTTATTACCCAATACATTCGTTGAGCTAACTTGAAGTTGGACCTCTTTTGCTTGCTCCTTTATCTGGTGTCATCTGGTGACGCGACGTGTACATTTCACTCGCCGCCATCATGGCACAAGAGATTGCTGTTCAGTGGCATCTTGCTAGCAAGAATGAGCTCGCTGGTTTGGCCGAGAAGCAGCGGTATCAGATCGAGCAGTATGAGAAGATTGTACGCTTCTCAAATGCCGTTCTATCTGGTGAACATCCGACTATCAAAACCCTCTCTAACTTTATCCCATCCGCACAATCTTCCATCCCTCCGATAGATGTTTCCATGAAGAATGGAGCGCCGAGTCAGCAGTCAGACGCTCAACGGCAACCTATCGCGAACGAAAAGCAAGCAGATGTGTCTGCTACTGTTGCCTCTAGCACTACCAACAGCAGCAAACCATACGGGACTGGATCTACGGAGATTAATCCCATCTTCCTAGAGAAGTCTGAAGATTTGGTTAAAGCAGAGTTGAAATTGCAAAGACAGAGACTGGAACGCGCTTTGAGAGATGAGGTTGATCAGAGACGGGTAACTTCTAAGAGCGCAGTGCAAGCGGAACCTGTTGTCGAATTTGATCTTAACGAGGTCTTGACGAAAGCCTTGACGCTTGTGGAAAGCACTGCAGGTCCCGACACTACTGCTGCTGATACTAACCTTGATAATGCAAGTGATTCCTTCGATGACAACACTTTCTACTCGTCGCAGCACAACACCCCATCCTCCGTTTTGACCTCCCGAGTCCGTAACGAATCCGAAGAGGCACAAGTACCTGCCGCGGAGTCGCAGCCAAATACAAACCACCAAAACACTGTTGCTTCGCGACAACGCCCGACTGGTTTTGAGCAATACCCTCCAGAGCCGTACGCGCCGAGCCACAGTAGGCCTCAAGAAGCCTACACCAACCCAGAACCTTTTGTCGTTACATCGAGCGTTAACAGCACTTCACGACCGGGTCAGGTTCCTGGCCTTGCTACTTATCCTGCAGACAAGACAGCAACTAGGCAAGATAGAAGTACCAGGCAAAGTCCCAGTAACGGGGAGACCGATAGGCATAGAGTTGATTATGGGCCAACGTCTCGACAACCTCCCCGTGAAAACTATATTGACAGCCGTCCCCCTTCTCCTCTTATCAGAGCACATGAGAGATCGCCTCAAAATGCACAGACTTCGCCATTAATGAATGCTAGGCCACGACCTCGGGCTGTCGAAGCGACGTCGATTTCGTCCAACGGTACTCCCGCTCAAGTTGCTGCTCTCAGAAATGAGCCAGTTGCTGTCACTAGTCCTGAAAGCTCGCCCCAAGGCGGTGCATCAGACAGGCGAAAAGCGAAGAAGAAGAAGAGAAAAGCCGACAGGCAAGCGCCCGAAGCTGAACAGACTCCTTATATCAAGGCAGAGCCTCGATCTCCTTCCCCTATGAATGCTCCATCCTATGTTCGTCCCAATAAACGTCCAAGGTACGCTCAACAACAGCCAGATGAACCTATCTACGAAGAAGTCCGTTACGAGCCTCACCCTGGCCACTTTGCTCCAGAGCCTGTGCATAATCGCCAGGAGCGAGTTGATCCAATGCCATTAGGCTATGACAGAGTAGGCTATTCATCACAGCGTGCAGCGAGCACAACTGTTCCGGGAACTGCTGTCTATAGGAAAGAATACGTCGACGACCGATACGTCGCCGGTGGACCTTATCCTATCGAACAGCCCCCACCTGTTCCACCTCACCATCAGAGGCAGTCAATTGGGGGAGCAGTAAGTTCCCATGTCCGACCTAGCGAGGGCTATCAACGCCCTTCATGGCCCTATACAGGAGCACATGAGGCGTCGCCAACGAGCTTGAGACCTGAGGGCGATGTGTTCATGGCACCTCAAAGACCGCCGCCAACTCGAATTATTGTAGATGCTTTTGGGCGTGAGTATATTGAACCACCACGTTCGACGATCATCCGGCACTCCGCAGTTCCTCCCGCTCGATCCGGCGAACCCGATATTTTCTATGAAAGAGCTCCGGTTCGGAGGCCCCAGGCGATGGAGGCATATGAAGAAGGAGGGGCAATCTATAGAAGACGTTCGCCATCGTATATGCCTAGACGGGTTGTTACACAACCGGAGTACGTATCGCAGGATTACAGGGACCACCGGCCACGTGAGCATTCAACACGGCCAATAGGTCCTTCAGGGGAGTTCGTTGAGGTGATGGCACCTCCAGAACGAAGACGTATGGAAAACGGGGCGAGGGACTATATTACAAGGCCGACCAGCGTGCGACCAGCAGAACCCGTTCGGTATGAGGTCGCCCGGGACTACGGCCGGGTGCAGAGTGTGCGACCCGAGCCACCCGTACGTCAATATGCCACAAGCGTGCACCCGGAGAACCGCCGTGAGGCTGTACAGCCTTACGGGCGGGAATACGGTGCCATTACCACAGAGCAAGGCGTTGTGAGACCGGAGTACAGCACGCGGCCAGTGGAGCGGTACTACAATCAACCGATGAGAGGTGGGGAGGAGATTGCTTTCATTGAGAGACCGCGAGGAGCAACACAGGAGATTGTTTATGCAGATGATGCGAGGAGAGAGGTTTATCGTTAATAAGCTGGGTAAAACTAAAGCGGTATTAAAAATAGAAGCGGATCCAGTCGACATCAGACAGGATTACAATATAATTTACTGACGTATGAAGACCATAATTATGCCCATAGACTTCATCAACGGCGTTTGTCTTTGTAACTGCTGCATTCGGACTCAATGCGTACGGACATTAACTAGATAGAGAGAGACCGTGATTGGGAGAAAGGACTGAAACGTTTGTCAAGGTAGTCTCTGCAATACTAAGAGCCAATTGGCCAAGCATAGGTTTGCACTTTTATGTTGACAATGAAGATAATTCATCATGGCCTGCAAGGATCCGTCTAAGTGCAACAGAACAAAGCTCAATACGGTGAACCCCACCACTAGAGTTGATTTAAAGAAAAGCGAGAACATTCCAAAAACTCGTATGGTGTAAAATAACATCCGATATAAGCGTCAATTGTATAAAATACGGTTACTCATATGATAGACCGCTTAATGAATAAAGTCTATCTGAGATGGTTCGAAGGAATGAGGTGATAGGCAGGGGCCGTGTAGATGTTACGGTGGATTTGTCCCAGGGTTTCATCAAACACCATGAATATGCCATATCAAGTGGTATCAATCATGCTGTCGTGGCAGTCTCTGAAGACTCTGCAGAGTTCACGGACATCTTAGAGGCCGAGTCCCAGTTCCTGACCAGTCGGAATATGCAAGGACCCTGAAAGGTCAGTGCAAATGTCGCGAGCCAAAGGTACGAATATGAATGTTTGAGACATGGCTGGTGAGTCTGACTATCGGCCCTCATATGTCCTGTCGAGTCAGTTCACAAAACATATTGGGCTTCGCTTATCCACTTGTCCTCAAAAAAGACTTTCAGCTGGCCCAACTGCTGAACCAGTTGCAGAAGTTGTTAGTTAGTTGCAGAATATGTAGGTCACTGATAGTATGGCTATAAGCTTCAAGGTTGAAGGGTGAAAAGAGTGGCGTGGCTCGTGATTACCATGCATTCGAGGTAAGCCACTGGAATTCAAGCAGGCAAGTTCAGTGAAGCAATCAACAAAAGATGCAAGGACGCGCATATGCGCGCATGCCCAGCAATCCATAATCGGTGCGCCACATACAAACGGAGCCCAAGAATGCCAGTTCCTTTGATAAATGCAGGAGTCCGCAATGTTGCAGGACAGATGTCGAGACTGTAGATCCTTGTTTCTTCTGGTTTGTGCACACATTGTCATTCTGCTTTCTGCAGTGCCGGTCAAATAAGGTCCCTGAAAGTCTGATATATTCAATGACGAGTTGCTAGTGGCTGAGCTGGTGCCGGACTCTTGGTGAGCGGCCGGCTTGCATGGGTCTGTCCTCGAATCAGCTCCCTTGTTCGTCCTGGGACAAGTCACACAGACACCAGACGAGGACCTTGTCGCGTGTGGGGACGCCGTGTGATCGAAGCTTAGCCTAACATTAGCAACGAAGCGAGATACAGCTGATAGTAGATGCAATGTGTGATGTGTTGTTGGTGTTTTCTCTGGTTACCATCTGCTGTGCCTATGTGGTGGCCGGTTTAGCCAGATGATCGTCTTGAATCTGGATACCATGATGGAAAAGCATGGGTTTTAGCTGCCCTTAACAATAAACAGACTTGAGTGGTTGACGGTTGGCGGAGGTGACCCATCCTCATGCAGCTCTGCCCTGTATCCAGGCTCTGTTCGTGTTAGTGTTCGAGACAGCGGTACTTGAGACAGCCTGTGGACTTGGTGATGTGTCGAGTATCCATACTTCAGGTCTTGACTGAGCTCCGCTCCATGGACGTCTCGGAGGCTTTGTTATGCTTTGCCGAAGCCCTTGAACATCCCACTAATGTGTTTGGAACGCAGCCGGTTCAGCATAGCGTTCCGCGGGAGGAGACTGCCTATTCCTGTTGGAGTGACCACAATGATACTGTGGTCTGCAGGAGGCTCCTCCTAGCCTGGGCTGATGGTCTCCACTACCCAGAAAACAACCATGCCCTAAGACGTTATTATTCGAAGGCGATCGAAACGAGGAACTGAGGGATGGCAATGGCAAGCTAAATGTTGAGGTTGTGTTGATGCAGTATATCGTCATTGCGAAGAATGGGCTGTTATGATGCTTCCAGTTATACTTCTCAGGTGAAAACGGTCGTTGGGATTCGTAACTTGATGGTCTGCGCCATTGAAACTGCTCTTGGTTCCAGGGCAGTCAGGGATTGTCAATGGTTAGTGGTTCACTGTGGCTGTTCTTATCAAAAACCCTCGACTATGATCAGAGTGACCACCATTCCGAGGGGTTTTCAACGCAAAACCTTGTCCTATGCATGGGATGCCTGATATGCAGTCGTATTAGGTCTTCTCTTATTTGAGTCTTGGTTTCATATCAATTCGAAACTTTTTGTGCTATCATTTCTTCTGTTGCATCGTGAAAATTGAGTTCAGATTCCATCTCAGACAGGCCCTCGGGTTTAGTTCCAGCGTGCTAGGGCCCTCTTCTAAATCTTCCCCCAGTAACTTTTTTCCTGGTCTGGCAAGTTACGGTAGGCGACATGGGGCACTAAGCAGCTGTACCTGCCGCCTGGGCCTGGGTCACCCACTCTGTCTTGTATTCGAGCAGGTACGGTACCGCACAGAGGGTACATCTCTGCTGACTTGACTTGACTTTGGTTTGACCTGACGTTCCTCGCTTTTTTTGCGTTAGGTTGGCTCCGCCATAGTTATCCTCTCCCCTTCCACCTCACCTCACCTCAGTCAACCTCCACTCAACCTACCTAACCTAACCTCTCTCTCTCCCTCGTCAGACGTGGAAAGAGCTCACAAATACCACCATCTCTCTTTCTTTCCCCTTCCCCTACCC